>CAAKMY010033448.1:0-13314 GCA_901111285.1 Corrigiola litoralis | reverse complement strand
GTGGTTTAATTTGGTAGCGAATGTCAATTTCGAGACACATATATCAATCAAGAATCAATAAAAGATGTGTGTTTCTACTTCTCATTGTTTTCAAGATGCGAATTTTAAAATTGTTGATTTTATACAAGTGTGAGTGATTATACAGTAACTACTATTGGTAATATATTTTTAAATTGATTTATTTGTATTAACGTTTTCACCCTCTGTTTTCTTGCATTTCAGCTCATAATTTGATGTTGAAGGTTGGTGTGAAATTGTTCAAATATAAAAATTCGACTCTTATATTATAATATAAACCAATTTAAAGGAAGTAATAGTCCTATTGTTATTGTATAACATTGCGTTTGTCGACATTATAGCTACAAAACCTAGGCAAACGTTTTATGAAAAAAAAAAAAAGAAATTTATTATGTTTTTGTTCGTGCATCGCACGAGATTAGAAACTAGTTTAGTTTAAACCCAGTAGCATATTTAGACAACTTAATTATATCAAAAATGTGCATTACATATATACAATCCGATACTAAATTTTTTACAGTTTTGTGTACAAATTGAATTGTCCACTTTTCAATTCTATCTTCTCCAACTTATAATGTATTACTCCCTCCATTTTTTTCAATTTACTATATTTGATTTTTGACATTATTTAGAGTCATGAGTTGATCATTAATAACTCAAAATTTATAATCAAAATAAATTAAAAATTATAATTATGTAAAAATATTGTTAATACATACCTAACCGTGAAGATTTTATTAATTTTTCAATAATATATGATGCGTTATTGATGGTCAAAGTACCACATCGACAAATATGTAAGTCAAAATATAGCGAAATGAAAAAAAAATAGGAGTATCATTTTACCTTATCATCTCAAACTCTTGGGAGAGAGCACCTACATCTATTATAAAAGTAGACGGAACCTTGCTAGCTTACAAGAGGCATAAAAATCTCTGATTTGAATTTGGTTTAATGAAAGTTTTAGTGAATTTAGCTTGTAGAGCGACCATCTACAATATTACGTATAATCATATATTATATATATTTTTATTATATATTGTTGATTAAGTTTAACTTTTTTTCTTTTTGTTCATAGATTGATATATACTATTCAATAGAGTTTAATTGCGCATCTAGAAAAACTTATGAGATTGATTTGCTTCACTTGAAACTACATAAAAACATTTGTGGTTGTTGTTGCGGACTTGTAAACCTAGATAGCAGGACACCTTCCTCAATGCAAAACACCAGTATCCAATACTGTATCAAATATGTACATAACTTTTGGAAGAGATAGTCTTTTGTTATTATAAAAGTAAACAAAGTCGTGTTCTACTATCTCCGATGTGACTTGGGCTTGGAGAAGGTTGGATTGATTTAATTGGCAAGTAGTGATCTATTTTTATGATAAAAGTGAACGGTCTTTCAAACAATATAATTATGGATAAATATGTGTCTGAGAAGTATTGATTTGTACTTTGTTTTTTCTTTACTTTGGGAATCTGGACATGGATTAGGTACGTTGGCGACATATATCATATACATAGTGGTAGAACTGACAATCGGGTGGGTCTATTTTGGATTGGGTCATTTTCCATGATGTGTTTAAAAGACTTTAAACTTTGTATCTTATATCTAAATTTGTAATAGTAACTATTAGTAATATCATGGTTTGTGCATGATACTTATAGATGAAACTTTATTTGTTGACTTATTGGTATATTAAGCGTCTATTTGGCCTAATTTTTGTAAAACAGTTTTTGTTTTTTAAAAACTGTTTCTCTAAAAACATTTTTTGGAAAAAAATTGTGGTGTTTGGCCTAATTTATGACTAAAGTATTTTTCATTGTTGGTACCTGTATGGCCTATCTCAAGGCAGTGCTTTTAAGTTTATTTTGTTTTTATAATTTTCATTCTATTTAATTACTAACACTAAAACCATCAAAGATTAATTAACTATCAAATGCATGAAAGCAAAAATCTTAAATACAAATAAGTTATAATAGAGAACATTCATGTTTGAATATAACACAATAATCATTATTATCATACATTAAAATTTATACTATTTTCTATCCAACAAAGACATAGAAAAAATATTAAATTGAATAGAATCTTGTACATGGAGAACAAAAAATTTGGTTTGGTGGGTGAACGTTTTGCCTTGGCGCTAAATATGTTATTTGTTGCCGGATTGCAAAAGTTAGGATATCATTTTTGTGGTAAAATATGGATTTTGGGGAGGCATTTTAGGGATACAGGAAAAAGTTCACATAGTGGTGAGTAGGGATGGCAATGGGTAGCATCTGGATAGGGTCCAATGGGATCCGAATCCATATCCTTTTTGAAAGTGAGGATCCATATCCGCTCCAGATCTTGCGGATCCAAAATGAGCAGATCCATATCCAGATCCTATGGATCTGGGTGATCCGCGGATCCAATACGGATCCTTCTTTTTTTTTCAAAAGATTGTTCAAATCATTCTACCACAATAACCCCATTATTACAACAAAATCCACTAATATCACGAAGTTAATTGATGAGATTTGATAACAATATAATTCAAAATAACAATATAGGTTAAGCACACTCAATTTATACTAGTAAAAGCTCGTAAAGTCTCAAAAATTCAGTCTTTAAGCCAAATATAAATAGAAAAAACACTAGAAACAAGTCAACAACAATAGAGTAACAAAAATAGTACCAAGTGTTTTGTTTCGTCAATTTTTATTAATTTTTAATATATCTAAAAGGATTTGGATAGGATCTGGGTCCGAGATACCAAACCCAGATCCAGATCCTTTTTTATACACAAGATCCATATCCTACCCAGATCCTCATGGTCCAAAAGGGTCCGACGGATTCAGGTAGGGCTCAAGATCCATTGCCATCCCTTACTGGTGAATGGCTATTGGGAGAAACAAAAACAGAAGCAGCAATTTGGTGCTTCTGCTCTTGGAGGTCAAAAACTGTTTTTGGAGTTTTTAAAAACAGTTTTGGTTTTCTTAAAAACAAGGTGTTTGGCCAAGCTTACAACTTTTGGGTTGAAAAACTCTTTCAAAAGTTAGGCCAAACACATACTAAGTACCAAATTATGAGTGATATATTGAAGAGTGCTTCAAATTCTCTCTTGTTTTTTTTGTTGGTACATAAATTCTCTCTTGTAAATACGCATATTATATTTTATTCTTATGTATTAGTGTCTTCCATTCTATGGGATGTTGTATATGTCCATTCTTATCAGTGGCGGATCTTGAAAAAATAATGGGCAGGAGTCAAGGCTTGAACCCTAGACCTATAGTATAGAAGTTTAAGTCTTTACCACTAAGTTAGTTGGGGCCAGATGATACATTCATAAAGGAATTCATATAAATCTAAAATCCCAGCAGGGGCCGGGCTCCCCTTCGGCAAAGGGAAGATCCGCCCCTAATTCTTATTCTAGTTTTGTTAGAATCTCTATCACTTTTGTTTTTGTACCTTTTGTTATTTTTGTCTAAGAAATAAAAGAAAAATACTAAAAGGTACAAGAAAATATAGAATAGAACATGAACACATAATAAGCAACCTAATTTATTTTTTTGTTTATCATGCGTGTAACATAGTTTTTTTTTTTTTTTTTTTTTACAAAGATAAAAAAAAAACATATATTACAGACAGTGAAACTGCTCTCTCTTCCTGCACATAATAGCAAGCAAGTGAGCATTTTTAATACAAAGACGAGATATTTTAGAAATCTTATTCACCTTAGCAGCTTTCTTATACGGTATTGGATGGAGTTGAGTGTCCATAGTTACGCCACTGGTGGTAGTCCACAACCGCGTTTAACATAGTTTGTAGTTAAACCATCATTATCAATGAATGAATATTTTGTTCATCATACTCTCTCATATTTTTTTCCCCTCCACCTCATCTTTATTCATCCCATAAACAAAATCTAATTTCTCTTCTTGACCAAGAACCACCAAGAATTCATTCATCTTCCTTTAAATATACCCCACTGTTAAATTTATTAATTTTGTTTTTCCCTAGTGTGCAAACCAGCGTCGTCTACTTGTTATGTGCCATTAAAAAAGTTAGAAAATTGAGAAAAGTAACACTTTTTTCCATCTGGGCCCTCAACGAGCAAACAATATAAGGTAGTCTTGGGACTACCTAAAACTCGTGTAACCGAGCTACATAATATAAATTATAAATTAGTGCGCTAAAAGAATCAGACAGACATATAATCTCGGTTGGTAAATCTTAAAACTAGTCATATGTCTGGAGGAGCTAGGTTCGAATCTCGTCATTTACACATTTCTTTTACTTTTGTGATTTATTTTTCTTTTTTTCTTTATCGTTCTTTTTCAGTCAACTTGTATTTTTTTTACAGTTCATTTTTAATGTCCATAAATTTTTTTATTCAGATTCTTAATTTTCCATAACATCCATAATATAGGCAATATCCAGATATTTTATATACACCAAAATATACATTTAAAAGATAAGTAGTATACATTTAAAATTTGAGTAATATACATAAAAAATATAAACTAATATACATCAAAATATACCAGTATACATCAAATACCTAAACAATATACATCAAAAATGTAATCAATATACATAGAAATCAATTTTAATCACCTACCCCAAAAAGAAACCCTAACCCTAACAAACTCACCCAAACCCTCGTGGCCGCCGCGCACCATTACCCCAAAAGAAACACCAACCCTAACAAACCCACCCGAACTCTCGTCGTCGCCGCCCACGAATAACCAAACGAACTTCCCCTGTAAATCACGTCGCCGGTCCCACTCTGTACGTGCTAGCCATTAATGCATGCGAAATCAACAAAATAACAAAAAAATCGAGTCGAATGTACTCAGATCTCGAGACAAAAGGCGCAAATGGCGAGAAGGGAGATGTATAAGTAATAAACACGACGAAAATGCGGTGGTGGGGAGAAAAAGGACGGAAATGATGGAGGAGGAGAGAAGTGAAAGGAAGAAGAGGGAGATGAAGGAAATGGAGGAAGAGAGTGGGAGGTGGCCGGTGGGTTATTTCTTTATATTGGGATGCGCGAAATGACAAAGTTGTCCCTGGGTCTATCCAAAGATAGGTTGTCCCGGGACTACCTTATAATTTACACTCAACGAGTACTCTCTGATTTGTTCAGCCAGACGAATAAAATGAAGAATACTCGTTCATGAAACTGCATTTTCTCATGGCTCCTATTCGTTCATCCTACGAAGATGCCCTACGAGTGTTGTTTTATTCGCTGTTAAGAGTGCTCTTACAGATCACCAAAAAAAAAAACATAGTTTGTAGTTACTCAACGTTTGCCAAATTGAGAATCCAAAAGCACGCATAACACGAGGGATTGTGTAAACAAATGCACGCTTCAAACACGCATGAAGACCATGATTACAGGAAACTTCTTAGTAATTATTGTCTTCTTTTGATAATCGATCTCTAAATCACATGATGATTAATGTCAAAAAGTGTTCTATTGTCATGAGATATTTCCTGTATTGTTGTATTTATCTATTGAGGTTGATCTTTCAGTTTAAATTTCCTCTTCATAAATATATATACAAAATTTAAAATATAATCACTCAAAATTACTATTAATTATATATTTATATAAGCTAAACATTCCATGTGATCCATAATATGAGTCCTTGGCACTTTTTGAGGTGGAAAATTGCTCATGGAATATCTACCAAATTATATAGCTCAAGGTAATAAAAAGCTCACTTTATGAAAGTACTCTTTACGATTAATATAAACATATAGTTGTTATAAGTTTTATTTATTTATAATCATATCATTATTTTTTTTCCATAGTATAATATTATTCGACTAAGAACCTGTTCTTTTCGACTGAAATTTGTTGAGCTAAATTAAAATGAATTGAATGAAAACTGAACTGAACTAAATGGAACTGAAATGGAGTTGAATTGAAATGAATTGACCGAAACTAAACTGAACTAAACTGAAAGGAACTAAACTGAACTGATCTCAAATTATCCTAATAGTTAGCTAAACTAGTGAACTAAACTGAACTACTAAGTGAACTACACTAGGCGAAAGTGAGCTAAACTAGTGAAATGAACTGAACTAAACTAGTTAGTTGAACTAAGCTGCAATAAACTAAACTAGTGACATGAACCGAACAAAAATAGTGAAATCAATTGAACTAAACTAGTGAACTGAACTAAACTAAACTAGTGAACTAAATTGATTTGGTGCGTGAACTAAACAAGTAGAAGGAACTGAACTATAGTAGTGAAATGAACTGAACTAAAGTAGTGAGCTGAACTAAGCTAATGAACTTAACTAAAATATTGAACTTAAGTAAACCAAACTAGTGAAATGAACTAAACGAAAATAGTGAGTTGAAATGAAGTGAACTAAACTAGTGAACAGAACTAGACTAGTAAGTGAACTAAACTTGTAACTAAACTGAACTGGACTAAACTAGTGTAATGAACTAAACGAAACTAGTGAATTATATTGAACTAAATTAATGAAAATAGTGAGTTGCATTTCACTTTTCTTCATGGCGAAGAAGAAGGGATCCAAGAAGAAGAGCAAGGTGGTGTCACCTACTGAGGATGTTCCTACTAGGGTTGGCTCTACTGAAGTTCAGGGGGAGAAGGACGAGGTTGCTCAACCTACCATTTCTGTCAAGAGAAAACTGAACTTAGAGACTCCTGTGAACAATTTTGAGTATCAAGGTAATAGATTCTCAGAAAATGGACTTCCTTTATCCTTTATTGCACCTACTATTGTTGATGGGAAGCCTAGAGTGCTTTTGGATAAAGAGGACTTTGTCAGAGAGATTGGGAAATGGAATTTTGCGCTTATTGCATATGTTGTTGGGGAAAAGCCTTTTGTTTCTCAGTTTCAGAAGTTCATCTCAGAGCAATGGCTTGTTTCCAAAGCTCCAGAATTGTTTTCATATGACAAAGGTTACTTTGTGGTTAAACGAGGGTCTGAGCTGGAAAAAAGATTCCATCTTTGAGTCTGGACCTTACTTTTTCAACAATAAGCCTGTTATTTTGAGAAAGTGGAAGCATGATTTTGACTTTGATAAAGAAGATATGACGGAATTGCCTATATGGGTTAAGTTCCCTACACTTCATGTTGCTTGTTGGTCTAGTGATTCTCTTAGTAGGATCTCTAGTGTGTTAGGGAAACCTTTGTACGCTGACCAACATACTAAGCGACAATCTAGATTGCGTTTTGCTCGTGTGTTGATTGAAATGAATGTGTCCAGAGCTTTTCCGCATGAAATTGAGATTGAAGACCCTACTGGCCAGCTATACATCCAGAAGGTGGAATATGACTGGAAGCCGCAGTATTGTCATTCATGTTTGCGTTATGGACATGATTGTGTTGAGTTGAAAGGTAAACAGAGTGTGCCTGTGATTAAGAAAACAGGGAAGCAGAATGAGATTGGAGGTCAGAAACCTTTGCAGAGAAATATGCCTAAGAAGCAATGGGTGCCAAAGACCAAGGTGACTGCTGAAACTCCAAAGGAGGCCAGGATTGAGTATATACCTGTACAAGCCCATGTTAAGGAGAAACCAAGGAGGAAGGGAATCGGTCTTCTTGATGGGCTAAACCTTCAAAACTCCTTTTCCCCTTTACCCACTGATACAGTAAGTGAAACCACTGAGAAAGGTACTATAAGGCCCCTTAGTGAGGAAACTGTTGGTGGAAGTATTACATGATTTATGTTTGGAATGTGAGGGGCATGTGTAAGGCCTATAAACAAAAAGAAATATAAAAAAAGGTATCTCTTGAATAAATGTAGTTTTGTTGCCCTAGTAGAAATAAAAGTACAAGTTAATGGCTCTCAACAAGCTCCTAGGCAGATGGTTCCTAGTGGCTGGTCTTTCGTGAATAATTGTGATAAGGTGATCAGAGGAAGGATTTGGGTTATTTGGAACCCTAGGGTTTGTCAGGTTGTGGCTACTTTTGTTTCTGATAAGTTGATATATTGTGATGTGCAGATGACTAATGGTTTCACAACTGCAATTTCTGTTGTGTATGGTCTTAATAAGGTTGATCAGAGGACCCCTTTATGGAATGATTTGAGAATGTTGGCTGTTGGTGTTGCTAAACCTTGGTGTATATGTGGTGACTTTAACAGTTTGCTGTCTGGGGAGGATAAGATCAATGGAAATCATGTCACTGTGCATGAGACTGAAGAGTTTCAGAAGTGCATTGATGATTTGGGCTTATGTGAGATTAGAAGAATTGGCCATCAAGTTACTTGGTGTAACAAGCAAGATGGAGATCAGAGGAAGTATTGTAAATTGAATTGGGCTTTGGCTAATGCTGACTGGATGAGTGTTTATCCAAATGCAGTGGTTGATGTTCAGGAGTCTGGTTTGTCTGATCATTGCCCTTAATGTATTTCTATTCCTGATGTGAGAGTGCAAGGCAAGAGACCTTTTAGGTTCTTGAATTCCCTTAGCTCTCATACAGATTTCTTGCCTATAGTTCAGAAAGTGTGGCAGGGTCAGTTCAGAGGGGGTATGATGAGCATTGTTCTGCAGAAGCTCAAGTGTTTGAAATCTGCTTTGAAAGAGCTCAATGTCAAGGAATTTGGCCAGCTAGGGTATGTGAAGCTAGAGATAAGCTTAGTCAGATTCAAAAGTCACTGGACAGTGATAAATTCAATAATGATCTTATTGAGTCTGAGAAATTAGCTGTTACTTAGCTGCATAAATGGTCAGCACTTGAAGAAAGCTTGGCTAAGCAAAAATCTCGAGTTCAATGGATGAGAAATGGTGATGCAAACACCAAATATTTTCACTCAATTATGAAGGAAAGAGGCTCCTTTAAGGCTATGCACTGTCTGTATTCTATTACTGGTCAGAAGTTGACTAGTAAGGAAGAAATAGATAGAGAAGTCATATCCTTTTATCAAGGCCTACTTGGTACTCAGACTGATAACCTGGTGATGCTGGATCAAGAGGTGATACAGTTTGGTAATAAACTCAGTAGGGAACAACAGTTAGGTCTAATCAAGAGTGTAAACAAAGCTGATATAGAGAAGGCTTTGAATAGCATTGGAGATGACAAGGCACCAGGCTTAGATGACTATAATGCTGTATTTTATAAATCTGCTTGGCCTATAATTGGAGATGAAGTGGTTGCTGCTGTGCTGGATTTCTTTGAGAATGGTAATCTACCATCTAAGGTTAACATCACTGTAGTTACACTTATTCCAAAAGTGGAGATTCCTTCTTCTATAAAAGAATACAAGTCAATTTCTTGTTGTGGAATGATTTATAAATTGATTGGCAAGATTCTGGCTAGTAGACTTGCTTGTGTAGTTGATTCAGTGGTTGACTCTGCTCAGTCTGCTTTTATTACTGGTAGGTGTATCATTGACAATATTATCATGAGCCATGAGTTGATTAAGGGGTACTCTCAGAAATATATTTCCCCTAGATGCATGATAAAAGTTGACTTGCAGAAGGCTTATGATTATGTGGATTGGAGTTTTATTGAGCAGATGTTATATGCTTTGGCTTTTCCTAGAACATTTGTTCACTAAATTATGAATTGTGTAAGCTCAGTGTCTTATTATTTGTTGATTAATGGTTTTATGAGTAAATCATTCAAGGCCAAGAAAGGTTTGAGGCAAGGTGACCCATGTCACCTTTGCTCTTTGTTCTGGTGATGGAATATCTGAACAGACTCATGAAGAAAATGGTGATGTCTAAGGATTTCAGGTTTCATACTAAGTGTTTTCTTTTGTAAAGGAATTGTAGCTTTAGTGAAATTGATTCATCAGACTATTTCCTCCTTTTCTAGAGCTACTGGTCTTCATGCCAATATGCAAAAAAGCTCTTTATATTGTGGGGGTGTGCATGATGTTATCAAGTCTCAATTGCTGCAGGAGCTTGGAATGCAGGCTTGTTCTTTGCCTTTCAAGTACCTGGGTGTGCCTCTTTCCTCTAAGAGGCTCAATATCATCCAATGTAAGCCTTTAATTGAGAAAATCACTGCAAGAGTTAACACCTGGACTGCTAGATTCTTATCATATGCTGGGAGGAAGCAATTAATTCAGTCTGTGTTATTTGGAGTTCAGGCCTACTAGTCTCAAGTTTTTGTATTGCCTAAGAAGGTTATCTCTGAAATTGAGGCTAGACTTAGATCTTATTTGTGGAGTGGTGAAGCTGCAATTATCAGAAGATCTCTGATTAGCTGGGAGAGTTGTTGTAAACCAAGATTTTGTGGAGGTCTAAACTTGGTTAGTTTGATGCATTGGAATATGGCTGCTATCTGTAAACTTTTTTGGGCTCTTTCAAGCTCTAAAGAAGTTCTCTGGGTGCAGTGGGTTCATACTTTATATATGAAATCTGGTTGTAGTATCTGGGACATGAAGTTGCCCAGTACTGCCTCTTGGCTGATCAAGAAAATTATTTCTGCTCGAGACAAATTGCACAGTTTTAAGCATGGATGGGGGAAAGTGGCTATTGCTGGTTATTTTTCTATCCAAAAATGCTATCATTCTCTTGTTGGTGAGTGTAGGCCTGTCTCCTGGAGAAGTATTATAACAAATAACTATGCTGAACAAAAGCACTTGTTTGTGCTATGGCTGATTCTATGGAAACGAGCAACAACAAGAGACAGGATCCTGTTGTGGAATACAGGAATTGACCCTGTTTGTGTGTTGTGTAAGTGTTATGATGAGAATGTGTCTCACCTTTTCTTTCAGTGTTCCTTTAGTGAGCAAATCTGGTTTAGACTTCTGAAATGGTGGGGCAGTGCTAGGAAGGTGGAATTATGGGATGAAGATGTAACACCCCAACCCCTTGCGGGCTGGTCAATGTCACCAAATGTGGCGCTCCAGGTTGTGTACTGACCCCACTGTACCAACACAGGTCTTTTCAGTGCACTTTGTCCTCACTTGTGCACACCCTGGGAAACTTCCCAGGAGGTCACCCATCCTTGTACTACTCCCAGCTAAACACGCTTAACTGTGGAGTTTCTAAGTCAATGGGCTCCCTGAAAAGAAGATGCATCTTGTTGGTATGAGTAGTACTATCAATCTGTTTAAACACTCATCAATTGTGAATCTCAAAGTTGGGGTATCACAATCACCCCCACTAAAGGACTGCAACGTCCTCGTTGCACATGTGAGCCACTGACAATCAATCCCAGGATGCAGCCCCTGCTAGGTGACTGAACTGTCCTTCACCATCACAGCTCAGCACACGGTCGCAGAGTTGCTCTGATACCATTTGTAACACCCCAACCCCTTGCGGGCTGGTCAATATCACCAAATGTGGCGCTCCAGGTTGTGTACTGACCCCACTGTACCAACACAGGTCTTTTCAGTGCACTTTGTCCTCACTTGTGCACACCCTGGGAAACTTCCCAGGAGGTCACCCATCCTTGTACTACTCCCAGCCAAGCACGCTTATTTGTGGAGTTTCTAAGTCAATGGGCTCCCTGAAAAGAAGATGCATCTTGTTGGTATGAGTAGTACTATCAATCTGTTTAAACACTCATCAATTGTGAATCTCAAATCTGGGGTATCACAGAAGAAGTCAGAATGGCAAATGTGATCAGCAGAAAATCAGGCCCAAGAGCTGCAGTTTATAGATGCATGTTTGCTGCAGTTATTTACCACATCTGGCAGGAAAGGAATGCGCGTGTGTTCAGAAGTGAGGAACAAACAGCTGAGTTCCTCCTCAAGAATATAGTCAGGAGCATTCATTTGAGATGTAACCAATCTGCTAAGATGCAGGTGTTCCTGGCTGATAGACCAAGCTATCCATAGGTGATTGCTGCCTTAGGTAGTTTAGTTGTTTTTAGGGGCATTACTGTTCCCTTGTGTTTTGTATGCTGTGTTTAGCCCCTCCTCCCTTCCAGCATATGATGTTTGTAGACCTTGTAGCACAGGCCCTTCTTTGAAGGTAAGGTGCTATAAAGTTCCTCTGATGCTTTGTATGAAGGGTTGGGTTTTGTGTTCTGTTAGTTAGTAATTTTGAGGTGTGTGACCTCTTATTACTGTTAGGTGTAATATTGTTTACTGGTTTAATGATATAAAATCCCATTTTACCAAAAAAAATAAAAAATAAAAAAATTTAATGAACTAAATTAAAGTGAAGTGAACTAAATAAGTGAACTACAATGAACTGGTGAGGGAACTAAACTAGTGAATTGAAATGAAACTAACGAGTTGAACTAAACTTACGTGAACTAAATAAGTGAACAGAACTGAACTGGTGAGTGAACTAAGCTAGTGAACAAAACTTAACAACACTAATAAACTAAACTGAACTGAAGTAAACTAAACAAGTAAAATGAACTGAACTGGTGAGTGAGCTAAACGTGTGAACTAAACAAAACTAAACAAGTGATTTGATATGAAATGAACTAGTGAGTCAAACAGAAATGAAGTGAACTAAATTAGTTAACTAACATGAAGTGAACTAAATTAGTGAACTAACATGAAGTGAACTAAATTAGTGAACTAACATGAACTAGAGAGTGAACTAAACTAGTGAACTGATTTGAACTAATCTAGTGAGCTGAATTAAATTAATGAACTAAACTAAACTAAACAACGACGACAACACTAATAATGACAATTGTAATAATGAAATAATTATTAAAATATTAGTAGTCATAATACTTGTAGAATTACTAATAATATAGATAATAGTAGTAATGATAATAAAATCATTGCTAATAATAGTTAAAACAATAACAACAATACTTTCATATACAATATTTCGAACTCATTGTCAACAACAACTATTAATAATAAATAAATAATAATAATAATAATATTTATTTGTAAATAAATTGGTACATAAATTTTAGTTTACCCCACAAACCCAACGTGGGGTGTGCGTCACAGTATACAATTTCTAGATTACTCTCAGAGCTGTCTCTATACAATTTGTTTGAAAATTTAAATGATAATTGTCACTTGAATTTCAAATACCTACACATGATTGTGATTAAAAATTTACAATCAATCATTCTGACGAAGCAAAGTCCTATAGGGGGCAAAAATTTTCTAGGTAGGGCAAAATTTTTATCAAGTAGGGCAGTGCCCTGTTTGCCCGCACGGGCGCCACGGGCCTGGAGCGAGATGAAAAAGTGGAATTTTTTTTTCAATATTGAAGTATTTTATTGGGACTGTACAATTAATTGACATTTACTAAAAAAAAAAAAAAGTGGAATGAACTCCTTTTTCTAAGAAATGAAAAAAATCAACAAGGAAATAGCCCAACAAACAGTACAGGAATGATTTGAAAAAATGTAAATAATACAGATGAGGGTATGGAC
>CAAKMY010033445.1:0-33416 GCA_901111285.1 Corrigiola litoralis | reverse complement strand
TTGGTGGAAATGGAGGGAGTAGTAATCACAACATCCCTCCTTATTTTAGGCCAATTACCGCTATTATTGGTCCCATCTGATTGCACGACACTGCCGTGATTTTCCTTATAAAAAAAGAGGGTAAACTAATATACTAATGTAAAAAAGAGTGTTAATAGAGTAATCTTTATGGTGTCTTTTCTATGCAACCAATATGGGAGGAATGGTAGGCCAATTGCACTTATTGGATGCTAGTGGAGGAGCCCTCATAAAAAGACAAAAAAACTTTACCCCACTATCGCTACCGTTTTACACTAGTGGATATGTTTACCCTTCCTTTTTAAAAACCAAATCACCGCACTGATTTGTAAAAAGATAGGGCCCTCGAATCACTAAAATTAGTCTATCATTTCCCACACAAGTACACAACCGACCAGTGTACCACTAAGCACTCAACATTCTGCCATCTGGGCTCTAGTATGCTCAAAAAATTGTCACAAAACTGAAATGCTTCACAATATCTCACTCTTGTGGAATGGCAGCCCTTTCTCAGTTCCTCACTTCTCACTATCAAACTAACTCCTTATCCTTTTTCTACCACTCTACTACTTTCCACTCTAATTACCTCCACTACAATGCTAGACACTCTATTGTATGTCTTGCTTCAACTAAGAAGCCTAGGTAAGATATTTAATACATAAATACAAAAAGTGATGGTCAAAGTGTTGCGCAAAATGTCAAATGTAAAGCTTGATTTGGAACAGAGGGAGTATTAGTTAATAGGATATAACCAATGGTTAGGCATTGCTAGTCAGACTACGCGACTTTTGGTTAAGTTGGTCCTCTCACATTAATAGATACTCACATTTCCGCATTACCTTTTTTTTAAGTATGTGTCATCTAAAGGGGTAATGCGGAAATGCAAGAATCTAAAGTAACATGGTGAAACCCAATAAAGCTATTTGCTCATATTTTATTTTATCTGATCAATATAGAGTAGAGCTTTTTGGTATGTTTTTACTTTAACCTTTTGGTGGTTATTTTGGTTGAATTGCAGGCCAAGTAGGAAGCTTATGAGTGATGCTGATCTTCGCAATGGTCTTCGGGAATTTGTGGCTTTGGTTGGATTGCCTGAGGGTCATGTTCCTTCTACTAAGCAACTTTCTGAGCATGGAAGGTTGGTTAAATAATAATTTTAGACTTTGTATTTTTTGCATGTTTTATGAAACTTTGGTAGTTGTAGTAATGTTGGGTAATGGCTGAATTATGTGTTTAGTACCTATGTTAATCAGCATGACTTGTATTAGACTATCTCATTTTGACTCATGATCCTCATTTTTTAAGCAAGTGGTGTGAAGAAGGGTCACTAATTGTGTATGGTGTCTAATTTCTATGAATTAGAGTCTTGTTTACTTTGAGCAAAGGCGAAGCTAGTGCATCAAATTGGGTGGGGGAAGGGGGTGCTTATTATTCCTATTGGATAGGACGATTTTGATGTGATGAACCTGTAAGCAAACTCGAAAGAATACATGATGTTGGGGATGCTTTTTAAGGAGTTTGTAGTATTTCAATCTTGTACAGAACTAAAAAGGATAAGATATATGGCGGTGTAGGTGTGAGGGAAGGGGAGTCACATTGAGGCTATGCTTTCTACAAAGCTTCTATTCTAAGCTTATTCTCCTCTAGTGTAGGCATAATTGCTGTGTGTGTAGAGAAAAGTAGTACAAAGTAGACTAAACCTACTCTGAGGAGCTCTTAGCAAAAACTAATGAGATCCCCAAATCAAATGGGGACTAAAGAGAAGTTGTAGAAACCCAGGTATACGCTAGTAGGCTGGATGGAGTGCTTAGTCAGGACTCTGCTTTCTCCAAAGACAGTCCCGTGGTGGAAGACTGCTTATAGTGATGCAAGTTACTGTTGCTACCCTTGTATGTCCTAAATGTCAAATAAGGAGGATAATTTCATTTGGCTGCTGATATCTAAAACTTTGTCAGATATTTCTGACGGTTATATTGTGTTTTTAAATACAATAGAATGATAAATCACATCTAAACTCCAACATTAAGTTGCTCGGGGAAACTAGTGATATGTCGTTACCCAAGGAGAATTCTTTTTACACTCCTAAATGGTATGAAGTGAAACATTTGCCATGGAGTGATTCAGGGAAAGAGGGCAGTTAAAATGGCAAATGGTAAAATCACAGTTTCCTGTTAAGTAGTGGAAAATGGGGTTATGTTTCACATGATGTCTTTTGGTGGATGGTGTCCTTTGCAACTGCGTCTTGGACTATGAAGAGAAGAAAAGTGTAAGTACAATTGATGTGCATCAGCTTTATTCTAGGGATCTTGGGGTATTGCCAGGTCAGATTGGTTAGGTTCAGTATGAGGTCTTCTGTTTAGCCTATAGGTTGATTGGTTACACTTTTCTTTCTCTTGTTCATTGGTGGTACCTCTCCTACAGTCTTATCCACAAGACATGGAACCATACATCTGTGACTAAGACCCTGAGTAAGACTTCTGATAGAAACTAGGTTGTTCATATTATTCCTCCTTTTCTCACACAAGCTTTCATCATGGCCTAATGCTAATTGAAGGGTAAGAGGATCTCAGTCGTCGGGCACTACCTGTAAGCATGATATATCTGAAGTTTCTATTGAAGTCGCTGCCTATAAGCTGGATCTGGAAAAAATCCGGAGAAGGTTTAATGGATGTTTTCCTGGGAATTGTGAAAGCCTGCATAGGTGAGAAAATTGGGCTTTCGTAAGGAGGTGCTTTTTCTGTAGTTTCTGTCAGGTACTTGGTATATAAAAACTTACTCCCGCTATCCCAAAGTAAGGTTTTTACTTTATTTTTCATAGTCTCCAAGATGACACTTTTGACCATTCTTTTTAGTAGTTATCTATTGATTTTTTCATACTTTTGTAAAAGAGTTTTTGAAGACAAACGTAAATATTTTAGTGTCACATTATAATTCTTTATACATTGTTCTATATTTATGGTCAAAGTTCCAACGAAAAAAAAAGAAAGAACATACTTTAGGAAAGAGGGAGTAGTACATAAACTTATTGAGCTGCAATATGAAGTGGCTTTGTGTGCTGAAGGAAATTTTCTTTTCAACATGGTGAAGAGGAATGCTTGTTCAATAATGGTGATCAAGTGACAAGTTGCTAATATTGCCATGAGCTGGACAATCTTTTTATTTCAAAAGAAATCAACTTAATTGATTTCTTCCGATTCTAAAGGTTAGAGGACTTCCCTTCTAGTTGTAAGCCTGAGTAACACAATCTTCTTCCAGACCAAGGCTAAAGGCAAATTATAATACTTGTTTTCTTGGCTGGTTTTTTTTTTTTTTTTTTTTGAAATAATAAAATAATTGTAATTGGAATTTCAAGGTAACAGTACAGCAGTAGGACAAGGAGGCCTCAAAGGAGAATAAAAGCTACCTAGAATCATTACATGTTAAGAAAATCATTCCAGATCCACTACTCTCGTAATTGACCGAGGTGTTTATATTTATTAATTCTCTAATAGAATTTCTCCTTTTATTGTAAACCTAAGTAACCGGAGGGCCTTTACTCCGTCGATGGACAGGCCTACATCCTATCAAATCCATCACGTCCCAATTCACATTATCGGCATCCCCACTACCTAGGGTCACTCCATCAACTTAATCCCCAGAGTGATGGTCGTTGTATTATAAATGGCTTGATACTACAGAAAGTCTTCTAGGCTAGACCACATGGTTCAATCTCATTTGTCACATAATCTTGGGGAGCATCTCTCGTCTTGACCAGTGCACCTTGGTTCCGATGTTAATGTTGTGGGGTCAATGTTTCTGATATTTCTGTTGGTGCCATCTCTGATCCACCTTTTGTTATATCCTTTAGCCTTTCTTCCCTCTTGGTGTTTTCTCTACCTGGGAGAGACTTTTCGAGGCTTATAATGAAGATGATATCTTTCTTTTCATGTCTTAATTTAAATACAGGAAAGATCTTGCGAACATTGTTAGGAGGAGAGGACACAAACTTATCAAAGAGCTTCTTACTAAATCTGCAGAAACAGCAATGGAAGGGTGTGATCTACCTGATAACCCGAATGGCAAATTGAACGGAAATGATGTTCACAAAGAAACAGGTCAGTTGTCTTATGTTGCATATTGATTTTGTATGTCAAATGCACGTCGTTGGAAACATTACTGATTGCAGTTTTTGCCTTATCATTTGGAAAAGGTCAGAACGAGAAAGTAAATGAGATCATTGAAGAGTCTGCTGATGTTCCCTTGATGAATGATGAATCTGCTTCAGAGACTAACTTGGTGATGAAGTCTGAATCAGCTACCTGTTCTGATGATGAAAGTCCTGTGTCGATAGAATCCCCAGTCTCTTTGCAGGAAAAGGTGGAAATATTTATGAAATATGGACAGCTGGATACAGTTGAAGGCAAGTCAACTTTAACTAAATTGTATATTATTTGGATGATGATAGCTACCACCGGGTGGTACCCAATTCCGTTACCACCCTTTCACATGGGTGTTTGGCAGCCTCTACAAATTAGGGTAGACTTTTGCAATACATGTGAGAGGGTGGTACTGAGATTGGGTACCACCCGCTGGTACTAAAGCATGGAAACTTTTGAGAACTTTCTGGAACTTTTTGGTAATTTCGGGAACTCAGGAAATTCGGGGAACTCCATTGTATTTTGTTAAGGGATATATTAGAAACTTTGGGACTTTACTAAATATTTGGGAACTTCACTGAACTTTCGGGAATTGTTGCGAGCGCTTTCAAAATTTCCCTATACAAAACAAAGCTTAAGTCGTTTTTCTTTTTTATCACTGTAGATGATATTCGAGACAGCTTTCTATATTGGGATTTTTTTGTACATATTTTACTGCCATTTATGTTGTGATGACTTGATATAAAAATTCCTCCCTCCATGTTTGACCTTAAAGCTGCCTTCATTCTCTTTACACGGATCCTTCATCTACCTTGCCCTACCGTGTCAGACACCATGCCCATTACCTTAAGTGCCTATGGATTCTTGGTTATGATTCTTGAATAACAAAAAAAAAAAAAACCCTACAAATACTTGTCGAATGTGATAATTCTTGCCGTTGTATTGCTTTCAAGGTATAAAGATCAGTAACCATAGACTTAGCTCACAAAAGAAGGGGACTAGTCTGGAACATTAACTGCATGTCAGTATAGGTGAATTTTGAGGAAAAAGAGAATAAAATCAGAGAGAGGGAGTTGGTTGTTTATCACTAGTCAGCCAGGCTGTTAAGGATTCGTTTAGTGTGTTATTTCTGGTTGGAAAACTCGTTTTGTTAGCTACATAGCGTCAGCTGCTGTGCTTCATTATTTAGCTTGTGAATCGTAGTAATCTTCTTTCTCTCAAATTCCCTGTAAACCTTCCTTAGCTTGTACTCCCTCCGTCCCACCCATTTTCTACCATATTCCATTTTGGGGTGTCCCATTCATTTCACTCCATTTCCTTTTTGGGTAAACTTTTCCCTATAAAAATACAATCTTACCCTTCCTTTTGAACACTCACTCTACCACATTTCCAAACATGACCCACCACCCACTCACAACTTTTACCCACAACTTGCTTTTGGGACTCATCCCACCCATTTTCTTAATCTTTGGTCCAAAACCAAATGGGTGGGACGGAGGGAGTAATTCATTTGAAAGAAGTTACTTATTGTCTAAATTGCTTTCTTTTTCTTAGGAATTCTTGTATTTCATTTCCAGTTGGCAATAATCTTTCAATAATTCTTATTTTCCTAGCAGTGTTGCATTTGGGCATATCAAATATCACTTTGCTCCCAGAATTTTGTTTTGTTCTCAAACTTAACTCATTTTGTTCCCAAAATTTTTCTATCTCCTATGTTTTTAGACATTTTGGAGCCCATTTCCACATCCATGTGACAACCTTTCACCTTAATCTTGCCTCTGTAAAGGGAAATTTGACGGTAGCTGTCAGTAGTAGTGAGTTAGTGACAATAAGATGACGATTCTAGAGCAACAAATGAGTGAGGGGGTTAAAAAAATAGCAAATCAATTGCAGTGTTTGGACCAGTTGTTGAAGTTTTTATGAGGAATGGATCAAGAACGAGAAATTAATCTTCCTTTGCATACATTTGAGTCTGGAGAAACCTTCTAGACTGTAAGAGGGAGCCATTGGTGCTATGAAACCGCATACTAAGTCTACCCTAAATGAGCAATCCTTGATAAGCCTGTACTTATTAATCAACATCTGAACCCACAAAGGCCTTCTGAAAACCCAATTCCAACTACAAAACCCTAACCTTAAATAAACCAAGATGTCCCTTAGATGTGCTAGAGTCTGACGGTGAAGATGAGATGATAGTTATTTGTTGAAGATAAAGAGGGTTCTATTGTAAAGCAGTCTCTACTCTGTTTGCAAAAAACCTGTTCCAGAAAATACCTGAAAAGAAAACAAGATAGTTCCAAATAAATTATCATTGCAGAACCATTACTCAAACTATAATGGGGATTAAGGTGAGAAATGAGTCAATAATTTAAGGCTGTTCTGGTAGAATTTGTTACATGAATGATAAAGTATTTGTTTCTACACAGTGAGGCATAGTTCATGAGTGGTTGCCTTAGGTTGTTTAAGTTGAGGTTTGGTATGATTGCCAAGCAGTTTTCTACTTATAAAGAAGCTCACAGTTGTGGTAAGTTGTTCCGTTTATATGTTTGCTTTTTCTGGATAAAGTGGTCCACAACTAGGTGATATTTTTTCCCCAATATGTTGTGCCTTGGTACTGCCCTAATGGGACTAAGAGTGTAAATGTCAAATGATTCTTTTGACCTGGTAGATTTGCTTGTGTTATGGTGATGCTGAACTTTGGTGTGGTTGAACACATTAGTTCAATCCTTATAATTATGACAATTCACTGTTTTGCCGTCCTATTGGCTCGCACTGGCATTGTATCTTGGGTTGTTGGGTACTAGGGAGCAGCTAGTATCTTGGGTTGTTGGGTACTAGGGAGCAGCTAGTATCTTGGTCTTTGATCCAGGAGGTATGCATAAGTATGTTAGGGCAGTTGCTGAGGTTATATGGGTGTATCGAAGGGGAAGTAGTTCATGGCTGTAATATTGAGATTCAGTTGTTGGTAGCTTTGAGTTTTTAACTTCAGAAAATTGCCCTCGTTGAGAATATAAACTTTCAAGGCTGTTCTACATAACCATTGTCCTTGGGGACAAGGATGAGTTTAAGGGGTCAAGAATAGATGCTGTAGCTACTAATGTTTTTTAAGGGTTTGAATTTCTGTTATTGGCAAATAATAAGCTGCCCATCGGTCCAAGACCGGACCGGACCGGACCGAACCGGGACCGGAAACTCCAAAAGAGTTGGACCGAGGACCGGACCGGTTTCCATCCGGTCTTGGACCGGACCGGACCGGAAAAAGATGGACCGGACCGGACCGGACCGGAATGGACCGGTTCCGGAAAAAAACAAATTTTTTTATTTTTTAAATGATTTTTAATGAATAAAATATTATATAAAGTAATTTATTTTTTTACAAATTATTTTTTTAACCTTAATATTACAAAAATAGTTACTTTTGACAATTTTTTATTACATAAAAAAGACTTTCAAAATTCACTAACATTAAAAAACTAATAAAAAAATTAATTTTTTTTAATTTTCCGGTCCATCCGGTCCGGACCGGAAAATGGACCGAACCGGACCGGACCGGAAATTGGACCGGATGTCCGAGTTCCTTGGACTGAGGACCGGACTGGACCGAACGGTCCGGCCCAATTTCCGGTCTGGACCGGAATCTGGGCAGCCCTAATTGGCATTATTCAACAGAGATTCGGTATAAAAACATAAAATTGGATTAATTTTTTATTTTGTACGTATTTTCATGTCATAATTGTTCCTATGATATGATTCGAATAGGGGTGTAAATGAGGCGAGTCGAGTTTGAGCTCGACTCGTGAACTCGTGAGCCTCAAATTTTCGAGCTCGACTTGGGCTCGTGAACCCAAATTTCAGGCTTTGAGCTCCACTCGAGCTCAACTACAACTCGAGTCGAGCTTGCCAGAATCTCGAAAAGTTGAACATGTAGCTATTTCACATATTTAAATGTATATAAAAATGTAAAAAGAAATTAAAAAAAGAAAAAAGAAATTAGTGGATATAATTTCTATAAAATAGTACTTTTAGAAAAATCGAGTGTCTCGCGAGCTTTTTGAGTCGAGCTTGGGTCTACTCGAGTAGGTTCGTTAGAAGCTGGAGCCGCGTTCGAGCTCGAGTTGATCTCGAATAGCTCGCGAGCGGTCTCGTCTCATTTACACCTCTAGATACTAAGAGCATATTTTCCATCTTTGGTTTCTGATTATGTTGGGCTAAATAAAAATGGCTTATATAACTGATGGTACTTCTTTATATCGTGAAAATGGCAAATGGTTGGTGCACTTTAGTTCAAGGCAAAAACCTTATCCTGTTTGCAATTCAGGGGGGAGGCCGCGCACACCCGATCCCCCTTACCACGCTTGGGCGGGTGCCGCTTTGGTAGCATTGGAGTAATGATGATGATGTGTATGAAACTCATGCAAAAATTACTATCCTTGTCTCACCATAAGGGTGGTGTCACTTTTTCTGGGTTGTACTCCCTCCCATTCTCTATGAGGTTCCCATTGTTCTTGGGACCAAAGTTTAATAAAAACAATTAGAAAAAGAGGTAATGGGTTGTGAATTAGTAGAAAGGAGGCAGTGGGTTGTGGAGGCCTCAAATAGTAGGAGAGATAAGGAGTTAAACTATACAAATAGGAGGTAGTGGGTAAATAGATTAATCCATAACGACAACTAGAGTCTCTCCATCCATATCTCACCCTTTACAAGTTTATACCCGCATGTTTTTGGAGGCTGACATTTGCAGCTTACTTTCTTATACCTTCCTCTTATCAATTCTGTAAGACATTACTTTTCTGTCTATCTTGTAAGATTATAAACTTCTTTTACTACCTAATCCGAGGCTCTTTCCGAAAATTCACTTCATTGAGAAAGAGGCATCAATTATGCGAGGAAAGTAGTAAATAGTCTAATCAAATGCACCTGGATTTTGGCCCTGTTTGTTACACTAACACCTTCAATGCTTTTCCAATAGATGATTTGCATGGTAATTCAAAATTGAATGATGTAGAAGATTGTGAAAGTACGGATGATGAAGGGATCTTAGCTCGACGTGAACCTGTGATCCGTGATCAGAAGAACTTTACATATTTGGCCCGTCTCAGCAATAATGAAAATGGACATAACAGCACTATGATGTTACCAAGGCCGATTTCTCTTACTACAATGGAAGACAAAGTTACAAGGTTTCTCTACTAGTACCTCCTTGTGTCTTGACATTCTTATTCCAATATTTTATTAGGAATATAGTGCATATATCAATAGCAAGATTTCACAATATTCAGTGCAACAGACTGTAAATTTTGTGTGCAACATGTGTTGTTTTCTATCTGCTCCGCTGCTCGCTTCTTCCTACCTAGCACTCCCCTTAGATTCTGTAGGGGTGAGAGTACACTAGATGAAGCATGGAGAAGTTTTCTTAAAAGCTCTTTTTTTTACTCTCTCTGCAATTAACTTCAGTTCTTTTTTTCTGAAAACCTACTTGTGTGTGAAATACTTCTACACCACATCCAAGTAGGTTTTTGGAAAAAGGGAAGGAAGTCAATTACAGAAGAGTAAGATAGGAGTGAGTTTTCTTCATATCTCCTGTACCTCTTTTAAAAGTAACGCCCTCTGCCTGCCTGACCAGGCCAGCAAGGGCTTTGCTGGGCACGAAAGAGAGGGAATATTCAGCTTCCAATAGTTGATCAGCTGAAGAAAGCTCTTCGCTTAGATGGATGAAATCATCAAAGATGCTGATTTTTTTCAAGGAGATGCTTAAACTCTTGCCAAAACGAGAAACAAGTAGCGTGTTTTGGTAGTCGTGGGACCTCCTGAAGCGGTTCGATTGGGTTTTTACGAAAAGAGGAGATGAGTTGGGTTTCTGCAAAAAGAGGCTAATGGAAAGAGGAGGTAAATGAGAGGAGGGAGGGAGGGAGAAGGCTGTTAAATTGAGAATAGCTTTCTAACAACTTACACAAGATAGTTTATTAAGCGATGCTTAAATTTGAAAAATTGACACAAAATGGACTTAACAGGTTTGTTGGCTTGTTGTTGAGCATGTGAAAATAAAAGACTCAATAGGTTTTGCTACGCTAACAATTGATACGACTATTGTAGTAATACTTATGCATGCCTGATTGACTGCACTAGATGCTATCTAGCTCTCTTGAGGAATATTTACTCGTGTATTATGTCTATACGGTTGCGTACTTGCACTTAGGGAGGATTGTTAGTAACTAGAAGTTTAAGGATAGATCATTGGAAGCAATCCATATAATACCCTTGACAAACGAACAAATTGCTGTCTTTTCCTTTTTTGCTTATACCAATTTGACTTCCTGATGTATTTAGTAGTGTGACCATTTTCATGTAGACACTACTAACCTCCAATACAGTTTTTAGAGGAATAAGAATCATTTGAGAGCTTTGTTTGATATGGCTACAATCTTCCGTGACAAGGTTCCTTTTCTTTTTTTTTTTTTTTTTTTTTTTTAGTCACAACAATTTAGTTAGGAAAGTCTCATGGTAAGATCTCATGGGTTTTTGAGACTGGGCGAACTTTCAACTTAAGACCACAAAACATCACCCTAAAACCGAAAAAGGCACTTGGTATCACCGTTATTGCGTAATATAAAAGCTGCAATAGACCAATATCGTGTTAAATTAGTTGAGGCACCATTGTTTAACAATCATATTATCTGTGATGATTTTACAGAGACCATAAGGGTTTCCTCATATCATATCATATCACTATGACAACCGAACTCCTATATTTTCATTTATCAAGTTGAACAAATATATACATATGGCTGTTATAGATGCTAATATTGGGATGACAGGAAAGAGCATCATAAATAAAATTAAAAGATATATCAAGCTAAAATTATAGGATCAAGAAACACAGTTCAAGAAAGGTAGTTGGCTCGAATCAGTGTGGGGATTAACTTATGATCTCATAAGAGAGTATTTTAGTGATTGAACATCCCAGTGGAAGAAGCTTGTTAGCAACACACTGATACTTCTAGGTGTTTCTGTAAATGCCCTGCTTGGCAGATTGTATGCTGCTGATATGGTATGTAAACGTAGGCATTTTTGTGCTTGACAAGGCGTGGTATTGAATCTAGTGTTTAAAGTTCGATTCAAATTGTAATAATTTGAACCCAGGCCAGAGTGAACCTGGCTGCACAGAATCGCCAAGGTAAATTGTTTTAAAAATGTTCTAGAATATGCAATAATGCAATCTAGATTGAGAAAAATCGTAGAGTTTTCTGGACTGCTGGAACCAGCTCATTTATGTCAACTTGCTTATGAGGAAACAGTGCAGCACATTTTGTGCACATGCTCCATCTTTCTGGATAACATAGAGAAACATCAAAGTATGTACTTCTATCGTATAATAGAAATGACTGTTGGAACTTTTATTAACATATTAGACTCGGTCAGGTGATAGTGGGACTTTAAGAGGATAATTTATGGAGTTCCCATATATAAATTAGAGTCTATCTGGTTCTGTAGTCTATGATTACTGATTATTCAGGCTATGCAATGTACAAGTGTTTTTTTTTTTTTTCAATTGAGGGAGTCTGTGAGTGTGCTTACAAGATTGATTTACGAAGGACTGAGACTGAGGAATTATTTATTACTCTTTGCTTTTAAATCTGCTAAGAGACTGAGGAATTATTTATGACTTTTTGCCTTTTATGTCTTAGAGATAATTATCTATCTGCTCAAAGACAACCATGCACTGATTCTAACAAGGACAAGGACATGGACATTGAGGTTTGATTCATGTATATGTTTTTTGTCAATTAGCCTATTAAATTGTCTTTTTATGTAGTTCTTTTGAATTTCTTTGGCCTAATGCCATACAGGTCAGCAAAATGGAGACCGAAGTTGAGATCAATCGTCTCAAACAAATGCTGGTAAGTATTATCATATATGTAATCTCATGCAAATTATTAGGTGAAGTTTTTCTTGGTTTCTGTGAAACAATAAGTCATGCAGTGTCGCGTTTGCTCCTTTTACCCCTTCTTCTCATTGTATCTGTATCTTATGCAGCATCAAAAGGAGTTTGAATTGTCTCGCTTGAAGGAAGAGATTGAACAGGAAAAGGTAATATTTTCTATCTGGAGCATCGAGGGATCATTCAGTGGAGAATGAACCCTCATTATTTTTCTATATCCTTGTTCAGTTGAAGGGACTTCCGTAGAATGTTCTTTGTTGTTGAATGTTGTTTCAATACTTGTATAAAGGTATAAAAACCCAATCCTCTATATCAGCCAATTCTAGACTTTGTGCTTGGGCACGGCTATTAATAGAAGGAGAAAGGAAATGAGACACATGTAATGAGCCCCAAGATGCATGTGAGGAGTATGGTGATGAAAGAGCCCAAAACCTTGCCAAAGTATAAAAAACTGTATAGAAATGGATGAAACAACCACATTAGGAAATTGTATAGAATTGGAGACAGAGGGACTAGTCAATAATCCGGAAGAAGAAAATGAACAAGACTGGGAGAAAAGGGAGCCATTTCCCAAATGCTTTTCTATAAGATATCGGCCTCGAGCGGTGTAGTAGGGGTCATATGTACACATTGTTGCTTGTACAATTGCAAAAGTGTGCCTTTGGAACTACCTACATTTACAAAGAGGCAATTTCTAGTAGGCTTTTGATCGAAAAAGGCAGTTGAGTGTCCTACAACAGTGGGAATAGAAACAATTTTCAGTTCTTATTCAAAGTTGAATAAGGGCCATATGAAACGATATGATTAGTGATGTGGGGCCTTGGGTTGGTTTTACTTGCTGCTGTTTCTAAATAAAGTCACAGTTTCCTTAGTGTTTATCAAAGATCTCTATGACATTTCTAACTTCACTAGGAATCTAGTTACTAGGAAGCTGCACCTTGTAGAGACCTACTTATATAGGATTTTTCCATCCTAAGATACAGCTAGGAACTATGTCTAGATCTTTAAGTATAGGAAGCTTAAAAGCAGAAAGAACTTGTAAAAAATAATATGCCTGTTGTCTTCTACTCTTGAATTTTACATGAGATGCTGAATCTGCAGCAAGCTCTCTCAATTTTGCAAACAAAGGCTGAAGATGAGATTAGCAAAGCTCAAAAACTTATAGCAGAGAAGGAAGCAGAATTGGATGCTGCTGAAGAGAGCCTTGCAGGACTTGTGGAGGTAATTATGCCCTTGATAGCTCTCAAATGAATATTCATAGTGTGGTTATGTGTTATAAGTAGTAATTGAATATATGCCTCTTCTTTTATTTCCTCTCTTCTTTTCTTAAGACTGGAGCTGTGCATAAAATATTTGCTTTCATATGGACTATGTATTCTGATACAGACCCTATGCTTTATGGTTCTTACTGGCTCTTTAATTTTTGTTTTTTTATGTATTAGGCCAAGATTCAGTACTCAGGAGAAGGTGATATGGTAGAGGTAGCAGGTAGCTTCAATGGGTGGCACCAACGAATTAAATTGGATCCTCAGCCATCTTCTGTGGTCATAGACCCCATTGGATCAAGGTTTGTACTCTCATTTTGAGACAGATGTATTAGATCTCCATGGTCATAATTTATTACTATATCTGGGATGATCCCATCAATAGTGACCTTACCTTCAACCTTGAAATTGGCGCTCTCTCCTTCAATTTTAATTTCTTTTTTTTTTTTTGGCTGGGGATATGGCCCGTGAATCTTGTTGATTGCTTTCTCTGTAAGCTGTGATTTTTTGCCTATCAACCTAAAATTTCTTAAAATTCTCAAAAATTGTTCATTTGGAGGATTAATGAGGCAAGAACTGTGAAATTTGTTTTGTTTACATTCGGATTCATTCTTAAGGTTCACATTGACCTTTTTTGCGAGGATTCTCTGTTGTTTGTCATCTTCATCATTTTTAGTACTGTATTTGGCATGTCCATAAATGGTGACATATTTATGGGTTCTCTAATGTATAATATATCATTATGTCATACACTCTGATGACAGCGGACATTTTTGAGCAAGACAAGATTTTCAATTTACTGTTGATTGTACAATAGTCACTTATTTAACTTTCCTGCTCTTTTTTGAGGACTAGCTGCTGGTATAGCTTGGAAATGAGATGCAAACTTCAAATTGTGAAATGTTTGTGTTATAAATGAGTACTGCTATAGTACTTTACCTTTAAGATTGTTAAGTTTGCCAACAGGTGATAACTGGAAACCCTTGTTAATGGATCCTGGGACTAGATATTGCCTTTGATAAGTAACATATCATCATCTCAGTGCTGATTCCTCTCTTGCTGCTTCTCATTTTAAAATTTGCCTTCTAAATATTACACTTGGTTTTCTTTTGTTGCTTCTCATTCTAAATTTTCTGCAAGTACTAGTATCTTCTTTTGTTGTGGTGCTTGCTGCGAATTTCATTTGGTTGCTGATTCTCACTCATGCATTTCCCTTTCTCTCTTAAAGAGCATTGAAACCATTCGTGATGATGATCATTTTTGACAGGAAATCAAGGCTCTGGTCGACAACCTTGTGGCTCTATCCTGGTGTATATGAGGTACGAAATGTCACATCCTGAAGTATATGTTTCTCGTAGTTTCTTCTCCGCCATTACTTATTTTCTGGCGAGTAAATTGTTTTTTATCTGTCTCGACCGGGTTGCAGATATCCCCCCCCCCCCCTCTTCCCTGGACAAAGCAAAAAGACTCCTCTGAGCGGTCTCCCGATTTGAGCTCGCAAGGGATCTACTTTGTTTTTGTCTGAAAATTTCTACTTCACATTAAAATTCCTAAGCTTCTAATGAAAATACATCTTTGTACTGGTATTACATTTCACCTTCTCGGTGCTGGATTGATGTGTCTTCTGTAGAATCAGGACTATGCTTACTACCTATATTCTTGACAATTTTGCAGGTGAAGTACATAGTTGACGGTCAGTGGAAAATTGATCATCACAGAGAGACAACCATCAGGGGTGGCATAGAGAACAACATTATTCGAGTTGATCGATAGTATTTCTTTGAATGGGTTCAATAGTTCATGAATTCGTTTCAGGTCACCAGCAAATTGGTTAATCTCTGGCTTCTTAAGCTTAATATCCATTAATGGCTACTGGTCAAGTGAATACGATCAAATGAATTTTTTGTCTTGTTCGGTAACTGATTCAGATTTTTTTCTTTTGCAGATCCTTTGTTACCTCCAACTTGTTTTGGGCCGTAGCTACTATCGCATACTTGTGTAAAGTCTGGCAACCTATTACAGCAGCTGTCAGGATGAAGGTTGCTGATCATCTGGAAACGAATAGATGGACCATTAATCTGGTGAATTTGACCATTACGATATACTAACATGCGAGGCATGTTAAATCTTGCATTGATAGACGGTTCACCAGGTCAAGTATGATTCGTGTAGCTTATTTAGGTTAGATCTTTGTTACCTTCAGTTCCACTAGAAGAAAATATGGTTTTGTCATACTGCAATATATGTACAGGTTGTGGATGGATTTGTTTACTGAGCTTAGTGCGAATATAAAGATCTTACTTTTCCATATTTGCAGCGTCTCTATCTCTCTGTCGAGTATCCGACGTTCCACAATAATTTCATTAGGAGTCGTGCAGAAAACTCATAGATGTATGTATGTATGTAACTTCTAGGGAGAGAACACCAAGAAGCACCGGCTGAATTCACATATCCAATAATCATAAAACCGAAATGTAATGAAAGATATGTACCCACCCTCTCACATAAAGTATCGAAAAAACTTTTCTATTTTTATGGCGCAACATATGATGTGAGACTGTGAGTGGATGATTACCAAATTGATAACCACCGGGTGAGTCTTTCTCACTTTTCAAAAGTATAGAGAGCTTCGAAATGTGGTATCATGTCTTATTGGTTGGGATCGGTTGTTAATTTGATTGACTCTAAATAAAGTAAATTGATCCGAAATATAATTCCAATAGAGTTGTGTTTTCATTTAAAGGTTGCCTTCATATGTGAGTAATTTTGAAGTAAATTACTATATATAATGGGTGCTACCTTTCGGAAAGCCAATAGCCACTTTCCTATTAAATTATGAGAGCTCCTTATTTTCATATTTCGCATGAGTTAAGGTAAACCGATTTTAAACATATAGTGTGTGACCCCATAGGTTTAACAATATTTAGTCGTTAATCCAAGATTCACTAATCGTGAGTGGTTTCTAACCAAAATTTGGACTAACCAAGTATAATTGAATCAATTACCTCTGTAAATAATCATAAATATATAATATGCATAATTTGATCATAACAATCGCCCACTTGTCCTACGATCAAGCGTGCAATCTCATTTCCTTGTAATTATTGTATGTCTTTATTTGAACACAAGGTAAGATTCTACGTTATATTGGTCTAGTGTTAGATTTGTTTGTCAATATATGATTTAAAATGTCCATACAAATAGGTAATACATAATCATTTGAGAATGACAATGCATTATTCAATTTCAACTTATAAGACAATAATCTCATAAATTGGGAGGACAATTTCGTCTTGCACAATCAAATCACTCAACCACATTCATAGCAATCCGAACTTTATCTGTTCAATAAATTATCAAAATTAAAGCAACCCTTCCACTTAATAAAATTATTTACTTTTCGCAAAACAAAACAAAATCACTATCTAAAAGTCGATTCGTACAAAAGCCAAAAAAAAAACATATGGAGGACTAGGCTCGGCCAATCCATATACCCAGTTTCAAACATCCGAACGGAAAGGCATAAGTCCCACATCGGATATTGGTCCATCTGCGGAGTCTATTTCAGTTTTATCGCCTTTTTGCGACTAGCTAGTTCATGTCTGAGTTGAGTCGGCTACGCCTATGAGAATGCATGTCAAAAGCATCCTAAATAATATAATATATAGGGAAACTCTACATGATAGAGTTGATTTTCAACTCAAAAAGTTCCCAACGCGCTCTATTTCAAATTAAATTACCATTTTAACTTAGCGTGGAAATCTTATAATCTCAAGTAAAAACATGATCTCACAGGAGACTTCTTATATGAGAGTTCATTACAATATTTTGGATAAATCACAAGTATTTTGTAATATTTTGGTGGATTAGCCTTTACCAGCTTATCTGCGTACGATTAAGCATAAAATCCCTTATTTTTTCCCTTGTTAAGAGTATACACATATTTAGGAGGGAAATCATAAAAAGCCCATACCAAAATTCACGGAACAAAGTCAATTGGCTTTGTCTTTTATGAAGGAACAACAACTAGGAAAAGGGCATGTAGTGTACGTACGTAGACGTGTAGTGTAGTGTAGTGCAGTAGTGCCTAGTGATGAAATTGTCCACTACCAACATTTTGTAGGCCAAAAAGGGCGTGTGGCGTGTCAACTTCTTTGCCATTCCTACACTCCCTCACATACTCACACTCTCCTTCCACTCTATCTATTGCATTTGCATAGGCCACTCCAGTTAACCCTCTGAAGAAACTCTAACTTGAGTACAAAGAAATGGCAGCAATGGTGATGAATGCATTGAGACTGACTGATGGTGTTAGTAATCGTCGTCCTTTATTAGCTCCTACTAAAAGTATCAAGCAGTTCAATGAGCCTCAAACTTTTTCTACTTATACTAACAAAAGAAAGAGCATTGTCTGCTTTGTCAAGAAGAACAAGAATGAGCAGATTGTGATTGATAGTAATGATAATGGGAGTCAAGCGGAAGAAGTTGATGTTGAAGAAATGGGTTTAGAAAGAGAGACCTTGTTATACTCCTTCAATCCTCTGTCTTTGATGCTTTTGGCTGCTCTTCCTGGAGGTACTTCATGAACTATATGCTTCAATGTCTTATATGGCAATACTACAGCATCGAACATTGGCAATACACTAATGTGTGCTATGTGTGAACTTTCTCCTCAATTCACTTTTCTTGGGTTATTCTAAAGTTTATTATTTAATCTTAATGTAGATATAGCATTGGTTACCAAATGGGTAGAAAGATGTCCTACCCAAGTGTTAGTCTTGTGTTAGTTGGATGAAATGATAATTGCCTAACTGGCATAGCTTTTTTCTTTTTTTTTTTTTCCCTCAACTTGAGTGTGCTTTAGATGAATCTAGATACTAGATGCTTAGAAAGTTGTGTGCTTTCTGCTTACTGCCGGGCATTGATTTGTATCATAAATCAAGAGAGTTTGTACATATGTTATTTCTTTAACTTGTGAGACTTGTATGAATCAGCTGGTACTGTGAGGTCTCTGTTTGGACCATTTGTGGGGATAGTCAAGTCATTGAACCTACCAGATTGGCTCGTTCATTGGGGTCACCCTGGCAACATGGTAAATATTCATCCAGCATTATAGCTTTTTTCAACTATTATGTGTCTCCAAGACGCCAAACCTCTCATTTAGTCATTGTTGATGTGGCCATTGCATTGTAGGCCGTGGTGCTTTTCGCTATGGGTGGTTATGGTACATATCTGGGATTCCGCATACGGTTCTCAGACGATGTGGTAGGTGATTCAATATTAGCAGCCTAGAGTTAGCTGACTAGCATTGCAACTTACTCATACTTAGCTTGTTTTATGTCACGAAACTTAATCGTGAGCCCAGGAAGAGAAGGCTAAAGCTAAAGATTTACACCCAAAGCTGTTAGCGGGAATGTTTTTCTTCTTTGCTGCTGGGGCAACTGGTGGTGTCACATCTTTGCTCACATCAGATAGACCTATTCTGGAGAGGTATGTTCTGGTGTACTCAACCTGTCCCTTGCTTTATACGCGTATGCGATCGTAGACTGGCGAAACTGAATTCCAGTGTCTTCTTTCAGTCCTCATGCTGTTACTGGTATCATTGGTCTAGCTCTGTTGACATTACAGACCATTTTGCCAACACTATTTGAGGTGATCATCTGAACTTGTTTGTTCTATTGTCCAATTTAACATTTTGACAAATACAGGTAGCATGCATCTATGTTTGTTTGATCTATTAGTTGTTGAATCTTTGTCCAGGGAAATCCAGGGCTGAGAAATGTGCATGGCATTTTAGGTAGCGGGATCATGACTCTGTTTGTTGTTCATGCTGCCTTAGGACTTCAGCTCGGCTTGAGCTATTAAAGAGATTGATCAAGCATTCTTACAATTTCATTGAGCTGTTGGGGTTGTCAAGTTTTACATGTATATCTTTAAACCAATGTTGTTTTGAGCATTAGAAAGTATACTTAGATTTCATACATAAGTTCAATATATACAGCATGTAGAGGTGAGCGAAAATTCCAGGTATCATAGTCTGATTTGCATCATTCATTATTATAGTCTCAAATTAAGCTGATATGGACAATACTTTATCATTAATGTAATGATGTCACAAAAACACTTTTATGATTGACCTCTCAGTAAAATAGGTGATCGGTTAGTAAGAAAATTTAGCCCTAACTTCTCTGGAAAGAATAGATCACTTACCTGAAACAAAATTAGCACTGTTTATACCAAAAAAACAAAATTAGCACTGTTTGTTCTTCTTTTCTCCATTTCCATTCTTCTTTCAATCTTAATTGCACCTTTTTTTTCCTTACCCTGTTGGTTAAGGTATCAACATACAGGTTACAAAATTGTCCACAGTCGTCCTGGATTGTCCAAAATATCATCAATAGTAGTCTGACGAAGTCAACCTGAGAAAACCTTACACAAGAATACAAGAAGTGCAAACTCCTCGAAGTTTTTTAAAATGACAAATCTATCCTCTAAAACGTTTCTTAATTCTTATGTCCTACAGTGTTTTATTTCATCACAACCACCTATTGCACAACATATATGGAAGCCAAAAATTGACATACTTAGAAGCACAACGTGACGATAGTCAATTTTAAATCATCTTATGTGATACTTCCATCATATAATCTCATTATAATGGTTAATTCTTCATAGAATACAATCATAAGATGCAATGGTTGGATTTACTATGGTAAACAACAAAAGTCAGATGGAAGGATCAAGAGATGCTTTTATAGCTAGAAACATAATTTTCTGAGTGGTACTAAACTTTTTTGAATCCATTTATTGTTTTCTTTTGTTGACACGATTTTTATTTTTGTAATTAACATTGCACACTCCTTTCGGACCAGTAAATTAAAACTTAGGAATGGAGGGAGTATCAAAAAGTGGATATATAAGTACAGTATTGTATTGGCCAAGTGCCAAAGAATATTGGTGCTATATTTTTGTCAAAATAATCGATCCAATGTTTGGGGTTTAACATAGGTCGGCAATTTTCTGCAATGCTCACATTCTGATCGCCTGCTACACAAGAGCAGCATCACAAGCAAAGCATTACAGGTCACAATGGATTACCAATATCAATAGCACTGTACATAGCAGGAAATAATTCATATTAGCAGATTTCATGGGAATGGAATGTACGCCACTTGTAAGAAGTTCCGAACCTGACTCTTAGGAGCCCAGCAGAAAAGAAACAAAGCAGCAGGAGCTCAGTGAAACCATCTAAACTAGGAATCAGGTTGCATCCTAATGACTGAATAGACACCTATTCAAGTACTCATGTAAGGTTGTACACTGCCAATACTCCCTTTCTTTCCACTTTCTCGCTACCTTGTATTTCTTCCCCTTTTATTACCCCCAACTTTAATTTAAATTCCTTCGCTTGTCAGGAGATTGAGTTGATTCTCCACTGTATTCTGCTCTTTCCAACATTAATTCTACCAACAAGATTGTCACGGTTGGAAGATGAGGCATTGTTGGCGACCTGAGTTTGAACTTGAAGGCAACCAGCAATGTCATCACCAGGAACTTTTCCTTGAAGACACCGAGGAAAAATCACACAGTATCATGGTTCTAGTTAAGCACAGAGAAAGCTCCTTGCTGAAACTTGTTGGTAAGAGCTTTTGTTGCCAACTCTATTTTAGCTTGGTCCTAACAAAGAGAAAAGGTTTGTTAATCCCAATCCAAAACATTTTTCTCAATGATTCGCACAAGTCTTGAGATCATCAAACACTTTAACAAATACCTTTCCTTCTAAAGTAATCACAAGAGGGCCAGGCCTGGATTTCCGATAGCACCCTTCAAATAAACAAGCCAATAGTCAATGTGAAGTACTGTAAATAGCAAAGATTACCCCAACAATGCAACCAAGTCTTACCAATATATAGATCTGGGAAATCCATGCGAAGAGCTGACAATGGCTGAGCAACTACCACCTGCATCAACATTATCACAATGAATCAGGCATGCAAGTTTAGCTTCTAGATGATAGTACAATAACGACCACTTGCCAATCCGATACGAACAATCCTAAAAGTCAACACTTAGTCAAGAGTATATAGAATATATCATTATCATGTCCCGCTGAAACTTGTACAGATAAATTGTGCCTGGGATGAAGTAGACAAAGAAAAGAGATTTATGTTTATTAAGATTTTATTTTATTATCACTAGAGGTTTCTTTATGATCATGGTCACGACTACTCAAGAAGTAGAAAGCATGATGCAACATATAAAGAGATGTACAGAAGTACAGAACAACCAAACAATTTCAAAAGTGAGTTCAAAGAGGACAAGTATCATGCACAAAAACCTGGGTTAGAACGACGCTCAAATCAACAGAAAGAAAGAACTACATTTTATGATCAAAAAAAGAAAACAAGAATACCACCTTCATTCTGAGTATAGAAGCAATTTTTTAAATCAAATTTTTGAAGATTAGCACCCTATTTGCTTTAATTCCATGAAGCTGAAAATGGTGTTCCTGCTTTTGTTTTGGGTCAATTTGAAACAGCCTCTTTGCAATAGCTCTTTGTTATTGCAAGGGTAAGGTTTGCTTCCCATCCAATGACCCCTTACCCACTTATTGCGGAAGCCTATTTTAGGGCACTAGGGTATGTAAATGATGATGAGCTAGGTTCAGAGTGCGCAGTACTTAGCATGTCACAAAAACCCCAAATATGAAATTTGTTCCATTACAGTTCCTCGCTAGCATGGATCTTCAATACACACTGAAGTCTACTGAGAAAATGAGTCTATTATAAAAATTAAAATTACGATACAAAGCTTAGTTTTATTAGAAAAGGATGATAAGATGTCCATACACAGTCCACACAAGGCCATAGAACACCTCCTCCTATTACCGAACCACAACCTTTCATCCAATTTCTAACAACCGTCCCAATGGAACCATCGTCTTCTTAAGTGTCACGACTCACAAAGTCTAATAGAAGAAAGCCGTCTGCACTGACCAAAGGCAGCATATACACACCCAGCCCTCTCTCTTTCGAAGCCTTGTGAGAGGCTTCAGGATATTATGATGCTCTCATAGAGAAAGTTTAGAAAGGGTGGATGCTGACAGGCAAGAGTAAGGGCTGGCAACTAAATCATTAACAGTGAATAGGCATGAACTATACATAAGGCAAAGGGATAACTACTTCTAAAACAGCTAATACATGTCCAGATATAAGAGGGGTTTGGAATTTTATTTATACCTCTGAAAGTGTTGTCGTCAAATACTTTGAAGCAAAAGGTTTTGCCATCATCAGAAGCCCACTAGAGTTTGCAAGCTCAATCAGGCAGTCCCATTCTTTGTCCAGTTCCAAACTGTTTGTTGCCATAAGAATGATGACATTCTGACACTTCATCTACATAAGAAAATCGTTATAAGCTTATTTTGACTAGCCATCACCATTTGACTGGGTAAACGAGAAATAAATTTGCAACTGGGCGAACTAAGAACATTGTCACAAGATGTCACACAAAAGGACAACCACCACATGTCTACAAGCAATGAAACACAAATCAAAGTGAAATCATAAGTATCCTTAGCTCATGTCTCAAGTGATCATAAAATCTAATATGGACCGCAAATAAGATCATATTTTTCTAATGTTGAACATTACAGATATCGCACGAAAACAAGATCTAGAGAAGTTGTACCACCTACAGAAAAGAGCAAAAATATCTTTAGAAAAATTATTTAAACCCAAACAACATGGGAAAATGACACAATAAGATGCATCAGAATATCCAAGTTTGTTTTCTACACATAAACTCATGAATAGAACAATTACCATGAAGTACACTTAATCAGTTATGTTAAGATATGAAGAACTTCCAAATACAAGACTCTAAGACGAGCCCTTGCAAGTTAGAGCTCTTCTATATTGACTACAGAATATCAATAAAGGCACATTCTTTTAAAAGGGTTGTAAGAAATACTCGACTACCACACAATTGAAATTGCTATTTGAAGAGCAGCTTTGAACTCAGTTTCCGGCTCACTTTGGCTTTAAGGTAGTAAGTCGTACAAGAAGCAACTCAGGATGTGAGCTAAGTAAACAAAAAAATGTTCTCATTTCTTTTGTTTTTGGCTAGGTAAGATGGGGAAGGGGTCGATAAGGACACAAACCCATGACATATCCCAGGGAAGCCACACAGCTAACCACCAAGCTGAGCCTTGGTCCTTGATCTTGACAAGCACATTTGATGGTTTCAGGCTTTTTCCTTAAGCAAAGCATCACGCTCAATTAAAATTCTAGTTCATCTAAATCAGGCTCGAATTTTGACACGGGTGAAAGCATTAACAACACTGTGAGGTATTCAACAAAGTACTCCGTCGACTTTCTTTTTTTTTTTTTTAAATAACTCCGTCGACTTTCTTAAGTATAATGCAAAAGAGATCAACATACACTGTGACATACTCTCTCTGTTTCACTTTTATTGTCCTAGTTTGACTTCAGTGGTCAAACAATGTCAGCTTTCACCATAGTAGACTATCAACACAAACAAGAAGATAATTTTGTGAAACTAATTAACTAATACACCAGTTGAATCAAAGAATGACTTCTATCAAATTATAACTCATTATATATTTGGAGAGCTAAAACTTGACACTGTTTGACCACCAAAATGAAACAAGTACAATAAAATTAGAACAGAGGGAGTACATAAATGATGTGCATGCATTAACATCGTAGTCAGGAATATACATATTGACGTGCGTGCAAGAACTGGGTTCCTACAGATATGCAACCAACATAAGAGGTAGTGATTGTCTCATAGTCATCATCTAAAATATGAGAAGACAGAAATGCTATGGCCAAAGCTCAATAAAATAGTCATCTAAATACAGAGCATATGTCAGTATGTCACTATAGAAGCACAAGCCTTCAATGGCTCAAAGAGAACTGCCTGCAACAATGCTTTAAAGGTTAAATATTATCTAGTTCTACTTAGAAGCCACCAACCGAAAAATGCTCTGTGACTGACAATATTAAGCCTACCAGGTCATATAATTAATTTTCCTTATACATTTCCTAAATGGATAATACACTAATAGCTCATTCAAGACGATCTGTATTCATTTTGATGGCATGTTTCAGGAATGGCTCTATAGTCAATATGTGGCCTCAAGAAGAGAAAGAGGTTGATTCACCCCAGTTGGAAGTTATAGACAAATCAGATCACATGCATGATGTGAGATATCCAAGCAAAACCAGTCAGCACTGTAACAGTGAAGAGAAGCATTTCTGCCCATAAATAACATAGCAACATCATTGCATGCTGAGAACTATGGATAAAAATATTCCTTGTCCACAACATACCAGTGGCACAGAAAGCTTTTCGTGATGCAGCAGTTCAGTGATACCTTCCGGCAGTTGAGCCATCTGTGAGATAAACAATAATTCATTGTCATGCTGTCAATAACATATGTAAGCAGCAAAATATAATCAATATTTTATACTAAACCAATTTACAATTGACAACAATCGAACACGCTTTCAAGCAGTAATAGACATCAGCAAAACTTGCCATTTTGTCAAAGGCCACACAGAATTTCTAAGTCAGTCCAATTTTGCCTAAAAGAAAAAGGAAATTACTTTTAAAGAAAATAGTATACCACTTACTAGTTACTACTTAACCTAACTTATAATTTGGACGCACTAATTACAAGAAAAAAGTAGAGGATAAAGTAAAGCGTCCCTAAAGTTCTTAATACCACAGCCAAAGGTTAAAAAACCAGCAAAGCAATAGACCAAATATGGCAATAATTTCGGTCCCGAAAAAGAGACAAGTTCTCCTGGCCTTGTCACACTATTGCTCTCCGTGAGAAAAGGATGACAAAGGCCCATGCCAACTAGGACATCAGATCATCAGTTAATCATATTCTCAGTTGAAACCCAAAGTAATGTTCTAAATCAGAAACGGTAAGGTAAGACGTTATCCTTTAGCCATTCAACATGATGAGTAGATGACACTCTTGCACATATGGCAAATATGATTCAACTTGTAACCAGTTTTGACTCCTTCTACATTCAGATAAGAATCAGTCATGTATGAAATATTCAAGCTGAGAAGAATTCTAAGATTATAACCTCATTTTTGTCACCAGTGCACTGATATCCCGCAATATTTGTAAGGTATTCCTCAAATTCTTCATCAGGAGCCTAAATTGAAGACAAACAGATGAAATCTTGATAACTATGTCATACACACACCATTAGAAAGAAGTTTTTCTTAAAGTAGCGCAACACACCAGACGGACACCGAATGCTTTTGCAATGCCGGCAAGAGTAGCATCTGAATGCAATGGACCAATTCCACCATAAATGAATACCTGCAAGAAACATCCAAATTCTTTAAAGATGCAAATCCTGCAGCTAATATGACAGAAACTTCAAAATTCGGAATATAGCATAGCCTTCTTCATTCCCAGCCATCACTTAGGTGCTTCATGGACTATAAAATTTACCATTTCATTAGTAGATTTTTGTCGTTCAACACTTTCGGCAACAGAATCTATCTGCATAACAAAGAAAAACAAGTATCTGGTGAAAACTGAAGCAAGTTGAATAATAAATGACATATAAAACACAGAGTACCTTAGTGCTAATCTCAATCAAAACAGAAAAATATCCAAGCATGAGTAGTAAGTCAGATAAAAGGACAGCCATCTATGCACGAAGAAGGTACCATTTATGCCATTATGGTTCAGTCAGGCCATAATCCAAATAATGGTTCATACAATTAGAAAAAAACAAATATTCTTGTGGAAGAAATTAATTGCAGCTCCAATTCAATTACTAACTAACAAAACAACCAACGGACACAAGAAACCCCCCCAGGAAAAAAATCGGAAAAAAAAAAAGAATCAGAAGTATCGACAACGAGCATGACACGACAACACGAAATTCACAGGAAGTACATTAACGTAATACTGGTAAAAGTGGAGTGCCGATGGTATTTAGTAGGGCAATGTTTGGAGAAAATGCACATTACTTCATTCAGCACTACAGGCAAAAACTATGTTTTTAGTCTACTCTGATGGCATGGGCTCGCTAACAGCTCCCCCCCCCCCCCCCCCCAAATCACAACTCTCCATTACAAAATGGGTCTAATCCTGTCTCTTTGTTAAAGGATAAAAACAAATGGCAGTACTGCCCCGTAAGACCAATGATTTGTTGTCTAGGTCTTCTTTACCAGATCTTCAGATGGGAGGGACAAGTATTTCATAACTTACATCATTGCGGAGGACATCGAACTGTGTCACTGCCCAACCAATAGAATGGAGTTTTTTGCATAATGATGGTCCTACAAGATCCTCAACAGCACCAAACCTGCACTATCAAAAATTTCAAAGATATTATATACTATCAGAAACTCGAAATTACAGATATGCTATTCTAAGATAACGGCTAGAATTTGAACCGTCAAACACGAGAAAAACGTATTTTAATGCCTGAAAGTTGGAGTGAATGGCCCGCGAAAGGCTATGGTTCTTACATATGATTTCAAGGATTCTATTTTCGAGTACCATGGCCAAAATGAAAAAAATTTCCTAGAGGTTATACTTCTCTTCCTTAGAGATGGCAAATGTAAATCATATGTTTTCTTCAATTATATATATGCAACATAAATGAATATGGCTTTCTTCCTACCTAAATTCTACTAGCTCACAAATGATTTTTATGAGAACACACACACTCAAAAGATAATGGAAGTTTGGGTTTGGATGTTCATCTCACCATCAAATTAAAAATGCAAAAACTTCCAAGACAATAGAGCCCAATAGGCCACCGCCACCGTATAAGATAGCTACATTTCTACATGTCATACTTGCCACCCAGCTGATGAGAAATGATTGGGGCACCCAGCAATAGTTAGTGTCCTAAAAGGGCTAGCAATAGCCCACTTAGTCAAGCTGCCATGCACCTACCATTAGTTCTCCTTGGAGCTGAAAAACTGCTTGGAAAAATTGTGTAACAAATTAACTTTGTTAATCCTTCAAAGTTAACAGGTCAAAACCCTACTAAGAGCTAATCAGAACATCGATGCTTAAAGCCCTAAATCGTCAAGGTAAAATCTCCAGAAGTGTAGTAGAAGTTTCAATATCTTATCTAAAATGCAAGGTCATCACTTTTCATCATCTTGCCTTCCCCCAACATGACAACAGTTTGCAATCAAAAACGCATTGCCAGGCAAACTACCTAAGAAAAGCAACGAGCAAAGTGAACTACAGCATAATGCACTCCCTGATGCTTTTCTGCTTCTGATGAGACCATTAGACCACTTTCAAAGATAGCAATTTACTGGAAACCCAAAAGTAAATGTACCTGCCAATGGCAGGAGCATTCGTTGACAAAAGGATCACCCTAAGATAGTAAGATGATCAACTCAAGGTTATTAAGAGTGAATCACATTAGATTGTGTTATTTCTCAATCTTTCTGACTTGCTTCTGTGGAACCAAGATCGAAAAGATAAGTCATTAACAAAATAGGTAAAATATAACCCTTACAAGCTTATGTAAGGGCCCTCCTAATGGAAGTCAGCTCTTAAGAGTCTTGGGGAGATCCAACTCAAAATCAAGCAAAAAGTGAAACTCCCTAAATTGTTTTTTCAATGGAAGTTCAATTATTATTGAAACGAAAAGCCTCAAACAGTGCTACCAGCAGAAAAGACCATATTCAAACACAAGCACAACAGAAAGGTTACAGTGGTAACAGTAATTCATAGAAAACGGACTCAATATTAGGGAGGCATAGTTAAAAGGAGTACCAGCACCAACACCTATATATTAAACAATGCAGAACAAAGGACTCACAGGATCTCATCCCCAACACCGATAACTGAGGCTGTTGGAACACAAGTTTGTTCTTGCTCCATATTGCTAACACCATTACTCAAAGAAACATCATTGGAAGCCCCTTGCATAGACTTCCTGACCCTCCCTGCTCTTTCTGATCTTCCATCTGATAGCATGTATGCCGGCCTATACTCCACTTTGCAGCCAGATGGATCATTAATAGACAGCAGCTTATTTGGAACTGTGTCATATATACTTCCGACAGACGTATATCTGCGGCAGAAGATTGTTAAAATTGAGTGACCAACATTCATTTGATTCTCAGATACACTATTTCCAAATGACTAAACAGAAATCGCCAAAAGTAATCAAGATTGAGCTCAACCAATACAGTACCGCCAATAATGTATTATTGCAAATTGCAAAACAGCTAGAACATAATATTCATTAGATAAAGGGGGAAAATTTACCCTTGATCATAGAGACTGCAGTAAGGAACCTTAGAAATCAACAGGAAAGCCCAAACATCTCTGTCAAAAGTATCACAAAAATAAGGTTTTAGGAACTCCATAACAAGAAAATCACATTAACAGTCCAGTTGAGGCCAAGACAGTGGTAGGTGATATCAGAAGTTCCACAAGATATTAGAAACAATTCTTATGAAATACAGACTAAAGATATGATACTTTCATTTCTTTTTAATTTGGTTTAAGAAAAATATATAATGACAGTGGAATATGTTCAGACCTATAAGACCAATCCAAGATGGGATTTACTCTCATAAAAGGTGGCCATCCCGGAGAACTAGGGGAGAACTGCTCTTGGCCTACCTGCAACATAACATAACAAGATAAAGCATTATGCATTTATTATTATATACAAATGCCGTTCCTGCTAATGAGAAATTCCATAAGCTGGCCACAGCAAAGCAAAGGCAGAAAGACAAATTCCATCGATATGAAAGAAAAAAAAAAAAAAGGATTGTTCATATCAAGGAACCTGTTGATTTCATACCGCTGTAGGATCACCTATACGGACGCCTAGAAAAATGGCTCTGATAGAACTAGTTTTCAGTAAACCTTCCAGACCAGACTTAAAATCTTGGCGAAGGATGTCCAATTGCAGATTGTATCTGGCAAAGGTTTAGAAAACCCACAATGAAATGCTTTAGTGTAAAAAAAAATCCAGATATAAAGAAATTCTCATCAGCTTTAAGAAAGAAAGTTGACAGAAATAGGCACAAAATATCTAATTTTTAAACAAAAGGTGTTCGATGATCAAAGCTCCTCTTACTTGGTAGCTGTTTCGTATGTGAAAGAATTGATTTCAGGAAACGCACAAGAGCTCTCGAAATATATAGTCCTTATTGGAAATTTATGTTGACTATGTGTATGGTCCTCATCAGAACTTATTTTCTCCTTCATGTGAAGATAGTGTCCAGCTCTAAGAAGATGTAACAAAACCTACAATTATTGCATTATTAATACTGATAATGAAGGAACAGGCCAACCTTGTCTATCTGTAGTTTATGAGAACCTACCGTGGAATCCTTTCCTCCATTAAAGCTGAAAGCTACCTCTTCAATGCTGTCATGAGAGAACAATTTAGTGAACATAAAGAGCTACATATATGGAACAGAACAATAGATGAACAACAAAAGAAAGAGACAAACAGAGATCAACAAGACTAAAATATAATAGGCGACAACCCAGGAAATGAAAGCTTCAATGAAAATGCAAGATGACTTAGCACTGGCCTTCATTTAGTCTACAACAAGCCTCTGTTTCATAAACGGGTTGTGCAAAATATTACATTATTAAGGAAAAATGGACAGATGGCCATAAATTGGCTATGGAAACAATAAAAGAGCTATAGCAGCACTGACTTTACATTAACTCAGCTCCAGATAACAAGATTACAAGACTGTCTAGTGTCTACTAGCACTATACAATATATACTCTTTAAGCGTAATTCGTTCACATTAAAGATAGGTACTGTTTCTTCGACTAAAATCAGGCAAGTAACCCTTTCCTAAGATAGGTAGGCTTTAATTTTCTTTTTCATTAGAAAGTAAAATACAATTATCAAAGTAAACATAGGAGGTTGAAGGGCAAGAAGGCCTCCTAAAGAAAGCTTACAGACAGGACCAATTTCTTTGAAGATGGATAGATAATTGGGATCTCCTGAACGCGCTAGCAGCCCTAGCCTAAACAAAATAACAAACTAACCCTCTGCAAAATGTTTACAGAAGGGTGAGCTAATCCTGGGATATAGAGGAAATATGCTCAGAAAACACCAAAAAGTTTGGCAGGCTTCTGAAGCAAACCCCCTTCTATACCGCTACTAAACCCTCTGAAACTCGTGAATAAACTCCACTAGCCAACTAGCGCACACCCAAGCTCCTAACCAACAGGTCAACACCAATCAACCTAGCCAAATTATACATGCAGTCATAATTTTTTTTTTTTTCTAACTTGTGCTCAAGAGCATTTTCCATATAAGTGTCTTTGGCATAAATTGTACTCCCTCCGGCCCATTAGATCTTTTATGTTTTTCATTTTGGGTTTTCTATTTAATTCTTTTAACGTTTCTATGTTGGGCAATACGTGGGTGCAACACCATATGCCACTAATTTTCCCTATTGAGTTCTTTACGTTTCTATGTCTTTTGAATACTTACTATAGGTCTTCAACCAGACCTTATTACAACCATTAATGTAAGCTCCTCTCGATGTAGGTCTGTAGACACCAGCTTATTCATCAGTACCGAAAACGTATGGAGGGGGATGCCCTAGGGTCACACATTCCACCGGCAAGTGTAGGGAAGAGCAGGCATTTGTCTATAATAAGCACAACAACTCCATGAAATAAAGGCCATGACACTCGCCAATGAGCTTTTAGAAAATGGAACTACTACGACACAGAATGTTAGCAGATGAATAAAGTAACTCACAAGAAAGTTCTGTAAGCCTCTCTCAGTGACCATAGACAGAATTTACTCCTGGTGTAAGCTTCTAAGATCTAACTTGAGGAAGCATGAATTCACATCTACCAAACAATCACTTAACAATCCAAAGACAAACCTCTATTAAAATGCCTTATGCCTCAACCACTCAACTCTACCTACCTCATTTCACTGACAGGCACAAAATACTGAATGACTCCAATACGCAATGCAGAAGCTTTTCAAATGTTTAAGTCCAAATACGACAGCCTAATAAATTAAAACCTTTCTTTGATCCAAAGAAGGCAAGACAACAAACAACCTACGCAGACCATTGCTACAAAATTAATTGACCATGCCAGTCCTTCTAAACATGACAGGACCTGGGTGGGGTGGGGTACCTCAATCTTTGTTTAGAGCAATGTCTCAAAGTTTACAGCTCGCCTCTCCACTCTTACCTTTTTCGAGCACCCTCGCCCCTCGACTAAAGAATCTCGCATCCACAACTGCTTTCCTAGACAAACAAAGACTATCCACTTTTCCACCAAGCACCATCCAGTGCAATCATCTCAAAGGTTCAATATGTATCCACATTTATTTTCCATCCCCCCTTTATCATAGTTAAATCAGCAAAACAACTTTGCTACGGGACAAATTGTCTAAGCAACATCAGCACACAGGAACTTAAATCTTGTAACACCATGAACTTGATCAATGCAAATTCACATTAACAACATTACCATCCATCCATACTCTAAATCTAGTTCCAAATAAAACAATCATACCATCAAAACTTTATAAAAATTAAAAACACATACTCAAACCAATGCATTTTAGACAAACCAAGATAGCAAAAAATAAAACTGAAATATAAAGAAAGAGTCATACTTGTAAAGAGCAAGAGCTCTCTGAATCACATAAACAGCATTATTATACTTAGTCTTCAACCTCCTATCATCACAATCAGAAATTGCTTGATGGATCTCCATTTACTCAAACTGCAAGAAAGAAGAAGAAGCAGATCAAAAATAGTGGATATTTGAAATGGGATTTCTTTAAACCTGCAAAAAATACATTTGGTTGATGAGCTAACAACTTACAAGTCCAAGTTGAGTGCAGATTTAAGGGAGCAAAAAAGAGAAGAAGAGGGGTGGGTATGCAGACAAAAAGGAAGGAAGATATGTCATTTAGAATCCACAGGTTGTTTATCTTTGCTTCTTGTGCATTTGGAAGGAAGTTGCACTTTGGCACTCTTTGCTCAATTTTTTAACTATCTTTTTTGTTCATTTTTTGGGTTTTTTTTCTTTTGGAGTAATACTAGTCCAATTAACTAGGAATGTGTGGAAAAGTACATTGGCATATCCTACTTATTTTTTAGATTTTTTTTCTTTTTGTGTGGGTATCCTACCAAAAAGAGTTGGATATCTAGAATATGGAATCTTTTCATTTGCTTATAGAAAAAGGAGTACATATTGTGATATTTGATACTTTTAGTGGAGTTCTTTTATCAAGATTTATTCTTTGTTTGTTTGGAATGAGGGATTGGATATATTTTTTCGTAGTATTAACGTCTATTTTATAGAATATCTTTAATTATTTATTAAAAAAAAGGGAAGTTTATTTGTTGTTGCAAAAGATAGAGTGCGGTTAGGTGTAAACAACAAGTCTTGTATGAGACCGTTTAATTTTAAGTTAAAAGAAGTTTTTGTCTCGTACGATACACGGTCTGTAATTGATTCGTGTAGTTTTTGTTTACTATTAATTTTCATGTTCATTTTCTATTAGTTTGACAATGGTTTTGTTGGTTAATATATGTAGAGATGTTTTCATAGGTCATTGGCATATGAATGTTGGTTAATATATGTAGAGAACCTAAGTCTGAGAGAAAAACGATTTGATAAGAGAGTGATAAAACATTGAACATGAGTGGAATTAGACCCTGTGATGATAATGTCATCGACATATACTAGAACATAAATAATAGACTGATTTTTGTGAAGAATAAACAAGGAAGAGTCTGAGATGGAATTAAGAAACCCTACGGTGAGAAGATATGACTTGAGTTCATTATACCAAGCACGAGGTGCTTGTTTAAGACCATAGAGCTCTTGTTTGAGTTTACAAACATAGGAGGGACAAGTAGGATCAATGAAACCTGGTTGTTGCTCCATATAAACATCTTCATGTAACTTGCCTTGGAGAATTGTTATTGTCGATTTGTTGTAGTAGCCATTCTCGGGCTACAACAATTGGTAAGACAAAGTCGTGTGTGTCAAAAGCC
>CAAKMY010033444.1:0-30860 GCA_901111285.1 Corrigiola litoralis | reverse complement strand
AATTGATGAGTTGACAAAAAATAAGATGTTAATATGGAAAGTTAATTGATGATGTATTTTTACCTCCTTGACCTTGACAGATTTTGTGGACGGACTATAATAGAAAATTTGTCAATCTTTAGAGGACGGAGGGAGTAATTGTTAATGAAAAAAAAAACACGGCAAAAAGTAGCTTTGGACTAGCCCAAATCGTCGGTTTCGTCCTTGATGCACATGCTCGAAACACGTCGTAAGACTATCAAGACGGAGGAGTGGCATTGCCATATGCTTGAATAACAATCCAATACACCCTAGGAATCTGCTTGGTAAATTTTGGAACATTTCGGTTCCTTCGAAATTCGACCGAAACTTACCTAGATGCCGTTTTAGTACGGTATAGCTCGGAAACGGAGGGAAATTTCTTTTATCTGTCCTAGATACATGTAATGGAGAATTGAGTAATAATTGTGGCAAAAAGTAGCCTTGTCATAGGCCATAACAATATTTTGTCCACGAGGCACATGTTTGTACCGAGCGGGATACACCCTGTAAAACCACCTACACCAAGGAACATTGCCCCCAAACATACTCCTATACCTATTATTGGTATGCTAGGTACTCTTGTTAAACTTTCGGAGACACCCAAAACTGACACAAAAGGACCGTTTTCGTGTGCTATAACCCACCCGGCTCCGAATAGGGTCAAAATCGGTGTGCCACATCCTAACCACACGTAATCAACTATGGAAACACTAACATGCCCAACAAGCCCCAGCCAAAGGCAATATAACCCCTCTTTCCTTTTTTAAAAAACTTTAAAGCAAAATATAACCCATCAACTTCCACAAAGAGATATTCAACAAAGTAAGCCCACTATTACCAAATTAAAAGCTTCTTTATAGTACAAACTAAGTCCTTTCAGGAGGAGGTTTTCACATTCAGCTCCATGATAGTGGGTCAAATTATAAGCTCCTGCAATACTTTGAATAATATGCCCTAATTTATTTTGAAACAGAAAAGAACAGTAGATTTATAGCATATTTTGTGATAATAAAGATTTATCGGGTAATTACTAAATTTGATAGTTATCCTCTCACATAATCTTCAAACTCACACAAATAAGGACAAATTTCGAAGTTTATGTCAATTCCTGACTTCCAAATTAAAAACCATCTCATGGTGCATACAGTTTCTCCATTAAATAAGATCTACAACAAAGCTGATTTTCAGGGACTGCATAAGCGACAAAATGAAGGCCACACTGAGCTATGATAATTTAGTTTAGCCAATTAAATTAAAGGGAGGATATATCGATGGTGATCAAGAGTCATTTCACATTTTGTACAGATCCAACGATTTTTGACATTCAGCTGATCAGCTCCATGACTCTTAATTTGGCTTCATACACCCTAGCTAGTAGGCAATTGCAGCGTACATCCTACAGCCTAAAGTTTTCAAAAGATCCCAATCCAACACAAACATAACATACGAAGTACATACAGAGGTACACCAGACAAAAGGAGATGTTCTCAGTTGATCTCATACAGTAACATTTTTCTGTGGATTCCAAGATAACACTATATGTCTATATGATACTAACTTATCATAGACATAGAGTATGCAAATAATTTATGCATGAAGCTAGCTTAGAGCGCATACAGACCAACTGATTTAAGGAGCAAGGATCCACGGCTAGGCCCTGCTTTGTATATGTACCAGCTGATCGATAAAATATAAATAGTAATATTGTTATGTTAGCCAATATGATGGGTCAATTCCACATTGATTATTGTGCCACGGTACTTGCTATACGATACCTACAATTCGTTATGATATGGCATCAATTTCAAGTTCTTGATTTCAACTCTGGCCCTCAATTCGTTTCTTTCTAGGGCTTCGTGTATTACTAAGTTGTATAGCGACTTCAAAAATTCCCATGCATGCACATATGTTGGAAGTATAACTAGAGGCATTCATATATAGCTGTTTTGTCCCATGCATTAACCCCATCGTTCTTTCGTTATCATGTCTCTTTACCAAATTTCCCCATTGTCTTCTGATTACTCATGTTTCCATTTTTTGTCAGCTTTAGCGTAACATGCAGAGAGAAAGAAAGAGAGGAAACCACAAAAGAAAGAACAGCGGAGACAGATGAATCCTCGCTAGTTGTTCACGTATATATTTGTATAATCCCGAGTCAACCCCAACACTGTGACAATTTTAATAGGACATGAACCATTCATTCAAAATGTATTCTAATAGTAGACGTAGTACAGTATTGTACGTGGAGCCACTTTTTTGCACATTTCTGCTCTCTCCGTCTCTCATGTTTAGTAGTGATAGACATCAGACACGAAGCTATGACAAATGCATGCATGCATGAAATATCCATTCAAATCTGAGAACGAGATAGATTAATAGATAAACAAGGGTGCAATTATATTAGAATATAAAGGGGAGTATCATACAAAAGACACATAATCTGCCATTCTAACTTTTTGAAGTCTAAAGATTGATATGCTAATAACTTGCCATCAAATCACCATCATATATTAGTTACGGAGTTAGGAATTTGTAGGCAGGCAGGCCAGATCTTCTTTGAGGGACGTCTTGTCTTTGATGGGAAACAGCTCCAGGGTTTTGAGAGGTCTTCTAGTAGAAGCCTCATCATGATCCAGTGGATAATTATAATGATGATCCCCTCGCATCATCCAATCATTATCATTGATTCTTATTGGTTTCTCGTTTTCCAGTCCAAATTTTGCATGTGTTGTGTCCACCTTCTTCCAAGCGTAAGTATTTGTCAATTGCGTAAATGTATCTTCTGCCCTAGCCTATATGAATTTAAAAAGAAAAAAAAATTTAGAAGAGGGGAAAATAGATATTACACACTAGAAGACTATATTCACGCATTAATGTCATTACTTATGATGCCCCAATTGACATGCGTACGATTGTCTTTAACTATAGAAATTATCAACAATATGTTTGTGCTACTCCGTATATGTTATCCTTTTGCCTACGACTTAGTTTTTCATTAAAATTCAGATTGATTACTTAATTAAGCACTAGTAGTGGCCTACTATTGCCTCATGGTAATTCTAATTAAGTAGCATATTTTCGTATCCAAATAAAAAGTGATGAAAGGAAAATAAAAAGTGGCACGTACAAGTTTCCGCTGTACATTATTAGACGTCCCAATTTTTGAGTGATGTAGAAACAAATGGTAAAAAGAAATGTCCGTGGAAAAGCTTGATCGGTAAAGAAGTTACTATTTTCTTTCTATGGAAGATGTAACATAATGTACAGTTGTTACAGCTCCTACAAAAAGGAAAATCTTGTCGTCAATCATGTTCCAACACCCAACAAGGGTGTTCTTTTATGCATTGAAGAGTAAAGAATCTAACCTAGTTAGTTACAAAATACCCCATATACAAAATGTAAAAGAATATTCCACTGTTTCACATGTAACTTTTTTTTTTTTGTTCAACCATTTCTACATTAAGCTTGTGATCACTTGAACACATTTTCCCATGCACTTTTTAATTTCTTTTTCGTTAATTTGAGAGGTGGCTCATATCAAACACAAAAAATTTTAATCGTGAAGTGTATGTGTGTGGCATGTATGAACTCTCCAGCAAAATCACTTCGGAACTGCTAATAATTTGTGTACAAAAACAACATGCATCCTTCATGCATGGTACGTACGTACAATGTAACATCTGGGCCTCATCACCACTTATGTCTTATATCCAAATTAATGATTGTCAGATATCAGGGTAAATAGAAAGAGCTGAGAAAATTGATCAGTTATATTATATATATGGCTGTATATATACCTGATGATGAGCAGCAAAGCAAGGAGAGTTCACGTGTGCTAGTTGATGGAAGCCAAGCGAAGTAGGTACATAGCAAGGCGGTTGATGATTATCAAAATGAAGTGGATGGATGAAACTAGGTTGCTGGATATGCTGATGATCAGCGTGGAACATCATCTGATGTTGTTGTTGAAGATGTTTCCCAAGAAGTCTCTTCCTAAGCTTCTGCCTGTCTCTAGCTTTGTGGTTTTGGAACCAATAAAACACATTCTTACCTTCAATCTTGCCGTAAAGTGAGAGGTGCGCTGTTATCTGTTGTATTTGAGCAGCATTTGGTGTCCTTACACCCCCTCTATACATTTCTTCCAATATCATTACTTGCTCTGGTGTTGGACACCATCTTGTTGATGCTGCTGGTGACATTCTTTCAATTCTTTTCTTGTAAGAGTGAGGGTGTGTAATGTGTTCTATTTACCTTTCTAGCTATATGTTTTGATTGTTTGCCAGTTTTGGTGAGTAGTTGTGAGAAGATTCAAAGCAAGAGGGCGGTATATATAGATGGGAAAAAGGCTGACACTGCACTACTGTAGGGATCTAATGCGAAAGTAGTTTACTTTAATAAAAGTCAAGGAGTTGTAATTTAGGATACGAAGTGTAGAGAAACAAAAAACACTAAATTGAATCAAAGATAAGTAAAAGGGAGTAGTATTTCCGACAGGAGAAGGGTGAAGTGAGAGGTCAATAAAGAGAGGAATAGTACAAGGAAAACAAGGCAGGTTGTCATCTTGATGTTTCCCATCAAAGATGCATTCATATAAAGTGTGCAGGGCAAAAAAAAGAGAGAGAATGAGAGAGGGGGAGGGACAAAATGAGAAATAGCAAGGTGTGTGAGTGTGTAGTTGGGAAATAAATGATTTCGTCATTATGACCTTGTTATTATTGTTGAAGCTAAGCTATATAGCTCTTTCAGATCCTTTCCTTGGCTTGTCAAAAAGCAAAACAGAATGAGAGTTCAGTGCCCAGAGAGACACAAACCATGCACATCACATCCTTTCTGTTGAAGGTCATGCTACATAGATATATAAAATTTTCGTTTCTTTTATACTGTTTGCTTATTTTAGGCCACCTCTAGGCTCTAGTTAATGATGTCCCGTTTGAACCATCGCTATTCTTGGATGAATAATGTCATGGAGCTAGCATACAAGTACACAAAATAGATACTTGTATCAGTCCAACGTAATTACTAAGATTAAGAGTTTGGTTTTAAAGGCAAAGTTGTATCTACGAATTGAATGAATGAAATGTAACTGTCTTACCTTTAATAACCTTATAGCAACAAAGTTCGAGAATCAAGACCTCATAATATCTCAAACTTTACGGATTGTTGACATAAGGAGTATACAATATGGTATTTTGTAAGGTTGAGTTCTTACTTTCCTTACTGTCTTCTAGACTCAAGTGTATCTGATCATTAGAAAATGTTACATTTTTAACCAGCTACAATCAGCAGATGGTAGTATAATATGTTTCAGTACTTATATCTCAATGACCCGCTAACTGGCTTGGTGTGCTATGAATTTAATTTGGTGGTCTTTATACTGCTATATTGAATTCAAGCTCTGAAAAAAGAAGATAAAATTATTGTACCAAAAAAGAGAAGAATAAAACTTCCACTTTTCCACTTATAATTCTTTTACCGTGTGAAACAAGTTTAAGACCAAAAGTGCAGCAGAAATTACCATATTATTATAACCCTAACACAATGGCCCTAATTATAATCAGAGTGATACGCAAAGAGGACGAAATTTTACGCAGTTCTGTCCCCTAGTACTGTAAAGGGGACTGTACTCGATAGCAGAAATGCAAAGTCATTCCGTTAAAAATTCTTCCACCAAACCAATTAATGATGCACATGTGAGGGTAAATTCAGAGGTATAATGCACCATTTAACTCACGACGTTGTAGTAATAGACTAGTAGTAGTCGTGCACTTGCATGCCATTTAATACATTCACTGCACTAATTTTTATTGAACATCTGATCTCAAAGTGCAAATCCATCAACCATATTTAGAATAACACTAACATTTTGTTCGGTGTCAATGACTGCAACACATTATATACATTCCATCAACAGTGGGTACGAAAATGACTGCTCCTAAGTCCCTAGCCAAAATCTAAATGATCCATTAATGTAAGTATAAATACCAGTATAATTGATTAAAAAGGGCCTTTTATTTATGGTTTCCGTTATCAGAACACCATCCTTTCCAGCATTTCTTAAAACTGTCTAGTCACATTTTGCATTGGTTAAATCGTTGCTCCCCAGACAACAAGGACAAAATGTACCGTAGAATTATGAATTTTAATCAAATTCACAATTTTTTTGCACGTCCAGATTAAAAGTTGAAGTTATCTTAAATTGTCAATTAACTTTGTTTAATAATTTTGCAGGATAGCTTGCGTCATGAGTCATGACTGGTGAAAAATAGAGAGTCAGTGATGAATGTTGATTGGACTCTTCAATTCGATTCTGTCTTTCTCTTTCTTTCGTCCCTCTCTGGCTCTCTTTGGAGTATTAAATGATGTTTTGTGCAAGTCTTGCTTTCTCACACGTTATCCTTTCCATTCCTAATATGAATATTTGAGAGGTCTTTTTTTTTTTGTGCGTTAGCATGTTCGTTTCTATTATGGTTATTCCTATACCTTTTTGTTCTCTCACACTTTTTTAAATTTTATATCACATGATAAATTTCTCAAGTATCAATTATACTCCGTATGATGAAGAAAATCATTAAAGATGTGAGAAAAGATTATAAAAACGTCAAGACTCCTCATCATCATATTAGTCATATAAAAATGTATTTATATATATCTTCTGTCAAGTGAGTTTCCTATTATAAGATCTTTCACAAAGTGATATGTCCCCAATAGTTCAACCATCGTGTATGTATACATGCATATCATGTTATGAGTATTTATATTCATGTTATATCACTTAATAATTAGTTCCTAATTAAAAATTATGTTCATGTTATAAATAATCCATAAACATTTTGTAAATGATGGGTTGGTTTTAGTAACATCCTTTCAATCTTCAAAGATGGAAAGATTTTAAAAGATTATATGAGAGTAACATCCAAAGTGAATATCATTGGATAACAACATTTCATTTCCTACCTTGAGAGCCTTGAACCAAGAACCTTCGAACCATATGTACAAGTTTTGTCTTGTGAACCATATACACATTTCATCATACTGTTTGCCGCTAATTAAGCTCTAATTAAAAAAAAAAAAAAAAAGAGAGAAGAAATTAAGCTCTGATGATCTACAGCCATTCACCATAATATTGAAACTACATGTTAGCTCTTTTACCCTTTTTGGGTATATTTGCTCAACTGTTTGTACTTGAAACAGTTAGAAAATTTGACAGAGTTAAGAAGGTGATGAACTGAGGTCACTAATTAAGGTGATAAAGACCGATCATGGGAAGAGTACTAGGAGCAACTCGTGTTGTCACTACGACAATTGCAAATGAATAAATAAGCTAATAAAATAAAATTCTAAAAAGCCCTCAGTACATTCACTTATACTTTCATCATAATGAAAGCAAATAGAAAGTCCAACACTCGTCAGAAGATTGAGGTTACCTAGCTGGGCGCAAAATGCCAACTTTTATCAGTTTAACTATCGATATCATATTGCCACCAAGTATGTTACTGACGAGTGACGACGCTAGACATGCTTCAATTCAAGTGTAGCTCGAAAACTCCTTTTGCTCCACAGGAACTTCATTGTTCCACCAACATGTGCGTACTATTGGTGAACATCGTCTTGTATATAACTTCTTTATACTGTAAACTTGTTGATATATCATAACTCATAAGTAGTGGAGAATGAAGAGTCAACTCTCAAAATTTTCAGTCATGAGGTCGACATACAACAACTTTAATTGATCTTTGTTAGACTTGCATTACTTTCTTGGAAATGGAATGACATGATAAGTGAAACACACCTTTCCTAATTAACAACAGAATATATGAAGATAAGGTTGACCCAATGGTTGGGAACTCAACCTGCATGGGGGTTGTCCCAGGTTCGAATGCTTATATCCCCCTCCCCCGCAACATTAGTTGCTCCAATGTACCAAAAAAAAAAACAAAATATATGAAGATGCTCCAATGTCTTGCAATTTTATGAAAAGGCTTGAAAATAACCTCAAGCAAGTTATCAAGAGGAGCAAAATCAATGATTATAAAATCTAATTGTTACAATGGCTACTTTATAGTAGAATTTCGCTTTATAGCAATAGAAAAACATAAGTATGTAAAATTATATTGAAATTCAAACTTGATTCATAAATTCATCAACACATTCTTTCTATAGGTAAAGCGTAAAAACACTATCTTTATCTAACGGACATATATTAAGAAATAATCCTGACAAATTCCTTTTGTGGAATGATTTGAGAGTTAAGATTAGATAGCAAGAAAACTATCTCATTGAACATTTAATTGCTCAAGAACATTAAAGGCGATAGGACAACTGGATTTCATAATACTGGTTCTCAAATTTTTAGTCTTGAGTGTACTTGTATAATACTCTAAAGTGAAGGACATAGTGATTGTCAATTACTATAATCAAAGTATCCTATCTTACCTCTTGTTGTACCGAAGAATAGAATTAGATTTTGATTTTTGATAAGTAAAATATAAAAAACATAGCCTTCTGTCTCCCCAAATGAAATCTATCTAAAAAAGTGGAAGAGCGCGCAATGTAACTATTCAAGTGCAAGAATAAACTCCAACCGAGATATTTTTGGAGTATTGGTAAATCAAACGTTGTCATCACATCACAAGATCCGAAACTTTTGATGATTTATACTTGAAACGTTTTTAAGCATTTACAACGAATATGTATTACACTATACCTAGATGAATAGTATGCAGTATGCTGCTTTGTATATGGTTCCTTCCTTTTTTCGTCTTCACTTTTCTGAGAAGCTAATAACCACGGAAAATCCTCTATAGTAGAAGTAGTTTCTACATGATCCATTAATTAATATCAAGACATAAGATCCTGTATAATGTATGTCCAATTCTATGCTGCATGATCCATTAACTTATTGTGACACATCCGAATCCTAATCTGGATTCAAGTTCAATGAAAGACCTTTCTTTTGTGCGTGATCCCAAATGGAGTCACCTCCCGATCACACAAGTCATAACCATGCCAAATGTGCCTAGGCAGATAACGGCGGAAATAGAAGTAGTCCGAATTGAAATGTGCCTTGTCCAGCACCCGAACCTGTGCAAATCCGGGCCGCCAGTCATCAGATCCTGTCAGCTTAAGATACAGGTAACAGATGCTTGTATCCACGCAGGGTCCATCAACCTGAAACTCATCCACACTGCAAGCTTGGAATGGTTTTCGTGGCACGTCATCTAGGACATTTGGATATAATGGATCGACCCATCTTACGTGCTTTGTGTTTAATGGATGAACAAGAATGTCGTTGCTGGTCGAGTCTCCGAATCTTAGACAGATATGGTTCAATGTGCCAGCATCCTTAGTACAACTGGTTTCTATGGTGATTACATAGCTGCAGGTTCCCTGCAACCAAAACCTTATAAGAATAACATCGAAAACGTATGCTGAAAATGCGATAAGAGTAGTAGGGTGTTGCTTTTAGTTGTACATACCTTCACTTGCTGCTCTCCTGTAACAAGAACCAAGTTTTGTATATTCAAGGCAAACGCAAATAAGAACAGCAAAGTTGTGGAAATGAATCCATTATGGTACACCATCCTGGCTGAGATTCTACAAGCTTAATGCTCAACTTTGGAGTAATCTGCCCGTGTTATCTATATACTTGTGAGATTCTGCGTATTCATACCTTACTTCCAAGGTTAAAAAGGCTCTTATCTTAAGCTACTAACGTTTGGTAGCATGATGATATACTAGTCTGTAGATAACCTCTGATTTTCTTTACTCAACTCCCCTGTACTAAAGTCCCTGCAACTCTCAAGTTTCCGTTATTCTTATATTCTGTTTCGCCTGTCTCTGATATTATGCCACAAAAGGTAGCCAGATAGATTGACTAGAAAGTAAAGCACATTGTACCTTAAACATGTCTGATTTTTTTGCCTTCGGAATTATTAATGGTCTGAAAAATAGTGAAGGATACGCAGAAACAACCTTTAGATTAATCCGAATATTTCACAAAGAAAGATCCTCCTGAAGGATTCAAACAATACTGAAAGTATTCTAATTGCACAACACTGAATTAGGCACTGATGTCAAGGTTAAAACAGAAACGCTGAACATCTTAAATTTGATATAACATTCAATAGCGTATAATGCTTTGACAAAATCTTCAGAAGATTGGGAATCAAACTCCACAATGAGCAATTAATGTAACTTGACTGAGGAACCATATCACTAATACAAAAGACGATTTCTGGTGTAACAAAACTTAAGGATCCTATCTCGGGAAACTTTCCAACAGCATTCTACAAAAACCAATCACCACAGGCGAATTGCTCACAAATTTCCTACAATGCAGGAGTCTAATCTTCTACTTTGCACTTATGTTTTCTTTTTCTTTGATCTGTGTACCTCCTGAGAACAATCTAATCCTCCATCTGAAACCCTTTCATGCTTCCTCTTCCTACTCTCTTTTTTGTTGGCTGTTTCAGTTTCCATTCTAGCCCCATTATCTCTTTCTTCTGCTTCATGGGTCCTTTTCCTTTTGTCTTTCTTTTCTACATTATCTACAAGTCTATCATCTCTATGCTCAGTGCTTCTGATGCTATTTTCCCTCTCTTCCTTTACTTCGTTCTTTAGCTTATGCTTCTTCTGCTTCTTTTGCTCATCGCCATCATTATGCAGAGTCAAAGCATTACCTCCATGAAGGGGTTGCACATCTGATACCAGTGCTTTCCCGTTCTGCTCAGCACTTCCGATGCTACTGTAATCCTTCTCCTCTTTAACCTCATTTTTTACCTTCTTACTCTTGTGTTTCTTTTGCTCGTCAGCATTACCATCATTTTGACTATTAGGACCGTGCACATCCTTCCCGATATCAACATCACCGCTCAAATGCTGTTTAGAACTATGTTCCCCATGTGAGATCTGTAACTTTTCGTGTAGATGTGCAAGTTCATTAAAGGCAGCCGATGTGTGCCTCAAATAAGCTGCAAATGCAGGGGACGCTCCATTGTCTGAAGCTGCAAACTTTGAGATGTATTCAGCTGCTGCTGAAAGAGGTATTGGCTTAGAAGATACGATTTCACCTGAGACCGTCTTCATTTTACACCCCAAAAATAAGAGCTTCTACACTTCCTGCAAACATCCAATAACCAATTTAACTTCCTAACAAAGTACAGATAGGAACAGACGTGCAGTTTCTCAGATAATGCTTTTCTGTCCGCGTTCGAAAGACAAGACAGGGCACTTCAAATCTCCAATTAAAGAGTCGAATTAGTCAAGAAATCCAACACAAACAAACCAAACCAAACCAAACATTCGGAAAACAAACCCATCACATGGCCAATAATCCGCAAAAGAGAAGCATCTGACAAACACAACTCAAAACAACGAGAATCAAGATCAATACAACGTGAATGCCGACTTGCGAGGGTGAACCATACTTGGGGTTTAAATCAGCCTACACATCAATTAGGTGACGGTCCAAGGTCAATCATGTATGTGCCACTTCGTCGAGACACCACTCCATATAAGCACCATGATAATACCAAAAGAACAGCTATCATTGACCACAGCCTCAACTACATATCATGTGCAATTGCACCACAAATTCCTTAAATTACCAACAAAACTGCATAATACTTACCAATACACAAACATAGTTGCACCAGCAGCAATGACTATCAACCACAATTACATATCAATATGCAATTGCAACATTATTACTATCATTTTAATTAAATGAACAATACCAACAATAGTTAAATAAAAACATACAAAAAAATAAACATTCTCAATATAATAACAACACTTGTAAGCATCAATTAGCTACAAAAATACTTCAATTAAAAGATGCAAAAAACACACAAAATTACTCCATTTTACAATAAAGGTTCAAACTTTATTAAGTTCTGCTATAAATTAGAAAGACCCAGAATTTGGCAGTGAAAAAGATACATTTCTAGATCAAATTCAAGGGAAAAAAAGCAGCAATTAGCAAAATAGACACACCAAGATTGAAATTGACTCCACTTCATAATAAAGGTTCAACCTTTACTGTAAATAAGAAAGACCCAGAATTCGGAAATGAAAGATATGCAGTTGTAGATAAAATTAAAGGAAAAAGAAACCATGCATCGTAGTGTACCTGAAGAAGAAGAAGAGGAAAAGTTGAAGAAACCCACTTGAATAGTGTGAGTGTGAGAGGGTTTTGGGGAAATAATTAGGGTTTATGTTTTATTGTTTTCTACTTTTCTTTTTTAAGACGTATATTATAATCGAACCCTCAACTTATCAGTATTAACGAATTGTTTAGTATTAGATTGTCTAATTGTAAGTTATTTATTAGATGGTTTAAAGTGGTTATAGTTTGGTTAAAATGGTCTCTTTTATTACTTTGTTGATAAAAAGTGATCATTATAACCCAATTTGTGACCACGTCTAATTTTAATTGGTGTAATTTTAGGAACTGGAACATGTTTTGGTCCGAAGTACTATATACGGAGTAAGAGATTTAGAGTTATTATACAGAAGTATTTGAACTTCTAATATAACATTTTGACTCAAAAGCTTGGGGTAAGACGAACCTATGATATGATGTGATGAATTTTCGATGTTATAAGTTGAAAGCTCACGAGTCAGGTGTCAATCCAAAATTTGTAAATCAAGAGCCCTATCATACGATTACGATTGTCTAACTCAAATATTACTTTTTATTTAAACTTGTGTAACCTATTATAGGATTTCTCATTACTCAAGACAATTTCAATTTTCACATATTAAAAACACATTTTTATAATTGTATGTCACACCTTTGTTTGTATTATCTTATTCCAAATATGTTTATATGTAATCATATTAGATAAGATTCAATTGTGAGCTTTCAAAACTTTCCGGTGAAGTAAATTTCATTGTAACAAATCCAATTTTTTAAGTCTTGATAAAAATAATAACACATTATTCTTAAAATTTTCGAGTCGCTTGATTATAAGATATATGTTCAAATGATTTTATACAACTTCTGTCTGAGTAAGAAACTAAGCAATGACATACGAGTGAAGATAGAATCCATTGAAAAAACACGAGTCAAATGTGTTGGAGTGATGTAACTAGTTGAGAGTTTGTAGTCCTGCGTGATGACTACATTTCATTTGAGTTATAAGTAGCTCTGGAAGACTGGAACTGTATTGTATTCTTCAAGCCAACAGGAAGAACCATTATATACAATAAAAAGTCAGTTTATAAGACTTGGCCACTTGAATTGAAAGACTTGAAAGTGCATCCACGAACATTCGGTAGTAAAACACAAACACTCATCTTAACAAATTACACTTTGGAAGCTGTCCATCTGATACAAACAACCTTACAGTCGCAGTATCTTCAGACTGACGTATTCGGTACAATATTCTGTATGACATTTTTTAGTGCAACAAATGATTATACAACAAAGAATTATCTCGAGTGCATAATACAGTGAACACACAATCAATCAGCTAGCAAAACTACCTAATATGTACATCCTGCTTTAAGTCATCTCGGCAATGTCAAAAAATCAATCAATATAATCGCACACAGTCATCTGCAACTGAGAATGTTCTTGATCAGGTACATACTGCCTGATGAATGCCCTTCTCCACCAAATCTCAAATGCCCTTTGGATATTAGGACAATCATCTCCTTTGGTAAGAAACCGATCAAACCAATTCATCAAGATGATCTGTTGCTGTGACATAGGTAAAGTAAGAATAGTCTGGCTAAGACCATCTTCAACCACTTTCTTGTCAACAAACCTGCTGGCTCTCTTCATCCATCCGAAATCATCATATAGAGGTTCCAGCCACGTGGTGAGAAGAGAATACCGAGTTTCCTTAGGTACCAAAATATGCCCCCTTCCAATGGCAACACACAGCTGTGCAGTAACCCTACTAATTTCATGCCTGTACATAGTCGGGATCTTTGAATGCAGCACGGCAAGTTCCTTCTGATCTGCCCACAATTTCACAAACTCATCTCCCATCTTTTTGTCAATCAGGATATCCACAATCCAATGCATATTGTCAGCTTCACGAGCTATCTCTGCCATTAGAGCACCTCGGTCCTGTCTAGTTTCATCTATGCAAGTAGCTTCAGACAAGCACAGGATAAGGGCGCTCAGACATCGATGGCAAAGACTGTAGAGAATATCCCTAGAAACATCAATTTTTGGACCGTAATTTCTAAGGTCTGGAACATCTTCTCTAAGCAGCCGAGAAACAAGGGACTTCATTTCTTTACGAGCTTTATCATCTTTAGCTTGGAGGACACCTGTAAGCATTCTCAGGAAAATATCGTCGACTCTGGCAGATGTGGATGGTTCAGTTGATACTCTTTGAAGGACATCATCACTCACTTGGTCGTGCAGCTGAAGCTGACTAAGGCAAGCAAGGATTCTCTCCTCTTCATCTTCAGACCAAGGAACAGCTTCCAAGTAATCTAGGCATGATAAGATGCCATCTTCAAACAGAATGGCTGCAGATACCTGGAACATAGGCCAAAACAAGAACACTTGTTCAGAGCATGTGACCATTACAAGTTTAGAGGAGCTGTGAGTTCTAGGTTGCTTGCAGTTTGCCCACAACCAAAACCCAAAATCACTAACCAAAGTCCACAGACGCATTGTTCCAGAAACAAAATCTAGAGTAGCAGAGTCAACAAGAGCTCTAAGAAAAATAAATTGGTTTTTTTTGGTAAAGTCCACAGACGCATTGCTCCAGAAACAAAATCTAGAGTAGCAGAGTCAACAAGAGCTCTAAGAAAAATAAATTGGTGAAACGAGTTATGACGGAAGGAAATCTGATAAATGAAATTCAACTTTGACTACAACGAGGAAGAACCCTCCTTAAACAAAGCTAACAAATTTGAGCTTAAATTACACAAGGTGAATGGCTGCTATATTTGTGTCTAGCACCAATGATCCGAATTGCGCAAACTAGTAATTCATAGAGGTGAAATGGCCACGACAAAGTGCACAGATACTTTAAAGTCATGTGTCTTAGCCGTGTTAATCGCAGAACCCCCATTTTGGGCATCATATTCTTCAACTAATAACGACAATTGGCCCTATTAAGAGTCCAAAATAGCCATCCAACAAGACCACAAGATCAAACTACTCACAAAAAAAGTTTTGCCTTGCTAATATTAATATAACATCAAATTAGTGTTTCTTGCGGTTCTGACATAACCAAACTCGTTAATAAAGTTGTTGTGCCTTGTAAACATTGATATACCATCTCTGAATGTACCCAAAAAAAAAAAACCTCAACATATGATAATGTTACAATGTTACAAATTGCGCATACAAGTAATTATAATGTTTAACGGCAGGACCTCAACATATTAAAAATCATTACAGAGATCTTTTTCTTCCCAAAAGGTGACAGTGCCATTGTTAAGAATTCCATCTAGCTATCCTAAGGTTGCTTACAGTTCCACATGGTCAAACTACTAAAAGAGCTTTGTGTCAATCCACCGTCAAATCCGTATCACTGATGGATCTCGCATATATGAACTAAGTAAAGATGGAACTTTGCCTTGCAAACACTGATATAGCATCACTGAACAACCAAAATCATCGACAAAGTCCATAGCCACAACTAACTATAACTGCAAAGAGGAACAATCCTCATTTAACAAGACAAGACTAACACATTCGAGCTCAAAATACACAAGTCCAACAGCGTCCTTCACGGCTTCACCTATCTCTATTTGCCAAACGACAATTATCCATATTGCGCAAGCCACAAACTACCACTTCATAGAGGTGAAATAGCTGTATGGTATAGCATTAATACTTTCATGTCCTATTCCTGAAGTAACCACAGAACCTTAACATACCATTAAAATAAACACAAAGGAGTACGCATATCATTTCTTTCCCACAAAAGCGACAATAAGCATTATTAAGACTCCCACATGATCAAACAAACATAACACAACCATCAATCAGTATTGCACAAATACACAATTTCACATGATCAAACCACTCAAAGATGTTTTCTTGTCTTGCCAACATTAACATACCACCATATGGCCTTGCACAAACAAACACTCTCCACTGTCCCACATGATTAAGCTAATCAAAGATGAAATCTTGTCTTGCCAATATTAACATGCTTTCAAGCAGCATAGCACAAACAAACACTCCCACATGATCAAACTAAATAGAGATGAATACTCATCTCGCAATCATGAACTTACCATCAATCAGCCTTGCACAAACAAACACCCCCACATGATCAAACTACTCAAAGATTAATTCTTGTCTTGTAAACATCAACATACAATCAAGTATCAATCAATGTTGCAAAAACAAACAATTCCACATAATCAAACTACTCAAAGATGAATTCTTGTCTCACAAACACAAACTTACAATCAATCAGTATTGCTCAAACACAAAAACAACAAACTTTAAGCAAAAGAACCACATTACACAACTTCACCAACAAAATTGAAAAGAAAACAAGAAATTCAACAAAATTGAAAAGTAAAGAAGAAAGTCAAGAACAAACCTTTAGCAAACCCAAAACTTTGTTCACACCCTCACCCACCAACCTCTTCCTCAAATCATCAGAATACATCAAAACCAAAGTCTCAACATAAACCTCAACATCATCACAATCACAAATCTCCACAGAATGAGTAACCCCACCATCACTCCTCAACTTATCAGCAAAGAACCTACTCTTCTCCGCCAACACCCTCCTATGCACATCCATACATATCCTAAACCCATCCCTCCCACTCACAGTAAGCTTCACATCTCCCACCTTATCACCACCAACAATGCCAATCTTCTTCGCCAACACCCCAGCTAACTTATCCTGCAACTTCCTCCTGTGAGTGTCATTGCATTGTTTGGACTCCCTGAGCTGCTCCTCAGACATCATCTCGAAGAGGGTTGGTCTGGAAAGGGAGGAGAAAGCGGGAGGTGGGGAGAAAGTGAGGTGGTTTGAGGAGGATGGTGAGGAAGAAGGGGAGGTCTTGGAGGTGGGTTTCGAAGGGGAGAGTGATAGTGAGGGGTCTGAGAGGAAGCCTTGCTTGATCATGGCGGATACTTCTCTTGAGGAAGCCATTGATGGACAGCTCAAAGCTCAAGGAAGAAGAAATGGTGGATCTGTGAGCAGTACAGTGGAGTAGTTGGTAGTAGACTAGTAGAAGAGCTGATGAAAGCAGTACAGAGGTGAGTGAGATGTGTGAGTGTGACAATGAGGGAGCATGTGAGAGGGTCGCGCCCAAATTGGATATCATTCAGTGGCGTCCTATTATTGTCCGCTAATGATTAGCGAAGTAGGATCAAAAAATAGATTATTTGGGTGCGTACTGGATAAGCACCCGTCTCCCGGGCTAAGGGTCACAATGAGGTTAGCTAGTTGTAGCTGACCGACTTAATCCAGAAGACAAGATGGAGGAAAACTCAGACCCCAAGCCTACCTTTAGCGGTTAACCAGGCGGTCAGGTCTATAAGGATACAAAAAAATCCGGACAATTTTCGTTCAATTTCATTTCGGGGCTCAAAACGAGGTTTGTGCGTGGGTTATAGTTCACCAAAACAACTTTTTTGGTCGACTTTTGATTTTCCGGGTAATCTTTCAAATTTACCAAGCATAACGGTCTATTGCGGTGCAATTGAAGCATATGACAATGTCATTCCTTGTACTTGATAGTTTTACGGTGTTTTAGCGCTCAATTCGAGAATGTGCAAAATGGACAAAACTGATTGTTTAGGTTATGCATATGCTAATATTTGCCATTTTCTTGTTCCATTAACATCTGCATGTGTCTAGGATGCCTCTTGCCAAATTTTTTCCAATTCCATTTTGGGGCCCGCAACGAGGTTTTCGCGTGGGTTATAGTTCACAAAAACCGGTTTTTTTGGTACATTTTTTTTTCCGAGAAATCTTCCAAAATTACCAAACATGCTCCTAAGGTCTATTGGAGTGCAATTGGAGCATATGCCAATGTCACTCTTACGTCTTGGTAGTTTTACGGTGTTTTAAGCGCTCAATTCGAGCATGTGCATAATGGACAAAACCGATTGTTCGAGCTATGCCTAGGCTATTTTTTGTCGATTTAGTTTAACAATTAACAATTGTATGTATCTAGGATGCCTCTTGCCAATTTTTTTCCAATTCCATTTCGGGGCCCAAAACGAAGTTTTTTCGTGGGTTATAATACACAAAAACCGGCTTTTTGGGTCGATTTTTGGTTTACCAGGAAATCTTCCGAAATTTACCATACATGCTCCTAAGGTCTATTGGGGTGCAATTGAAGCATATGACAATGTCACTCCTTATTCTTGGTAGTTTTACGGTGATTTTAGCGCTCAATTCAAGTATGTGTATAATGGACAAAATCGATTGTTCGGGCTATGCCTAAGCTATTTTTCGTCGATTTACTTTAACAATTAACTATTGTATGTGTCTAGGATACCTCCTGGCCAATTTTTTTCCAATTCCATTTCGGAGCCGAAACGATGTTTTTTGTGTGGGTGATAGTCCACAAAACCCGGCTTTTTGGGTCAAATTTTGATTTTCCGAAAAATCTTCCTAAATTTACCCAACATGATCCTAAGGTCTATTGGGGTGCAATTGAAGCATATGAGAATGTCACTCCTTGGTCTTAGTAGTTTTACGGTGTTTTTAGCGCACAATTCGAGCATGTGCCTAATGGACAAAAATGATTGTTTGGGCTATTTCAATACTGCTTTTTGCCGTTTTTCTTGTTCCATTAACGACTATATATGTCAAAGAATACCCTAGCCAATTTTCGTTCAATTTCATTTCGGAGCCCAAAACGAGGTTTTTGCGTGGGTTATAGTTCACAAAAAAGTTTTTTTGGTCAATTTTTTATTTTCTGGGTAATCTTTCAAAATTAACCAAGCAAGAGTCTATTGGGGTGCAATTGAAGCCTATGGCAATGCCACTCCTTGAACTTGTTATTCTTACGATGTTTTTAGCGCTCAATTCGAGCATGTGCATAATGGACAAAACCTATTGTTTGGGCTATACCTATGCTATTTTTACCGTTTTTCTTGTTTCATTAACAACTATATATTTCTAGAATTATTCCTACCAATTTTGGATGAATTCCATTTCAGCCCGAAACAAGGCTTTTGCATGGGTTATAGTTCACAAAAATCGGTTTTTTTGATCGATTTTTGATTTATGCAATCAACTTGACATAAATACAAGAAAAGAAGAAAATTTAGAAACCAAAGCCAAGGTACAGTCCACATAGGTCAATAGAATTACCAAATAATAAGAAAAAGGTACCCTGAATACGCCATTACTAATTTACTGTCTGTTTTCCGCAGATTAAAGCATATTCCTGACCTTTTTACTTTGACTTTGTCAAGTGTACAGTCAAGGGTGGGGGTGGATTGGAAGCAAACTTTTGATATAAGCCATGCATGGACACACTTCATGGAAAATTGAGAAAAAATTCGTGACTTCAACAGGTTGGGAAAGCTGTACAAGTATATGCATAATAGACATATACAACGCCAGCAGAACAGGCTTTGTGAATAAGAACAACCTAGCTCTTGAAGCTTCCTCTTAGAAGACATTTGTTTGAAGATCTAGCATCTCAGGGTCCACGTTCGTTTCTTTTTCAGGGTCACTTGAGAATGGAGGACCATCAAGTTCAGGAGGCACCTGGAAATTGCGAATGACATAGGAGTAGAATATAAACAAGCTGCACAAAAGCCAAGTTCAATCTACGACTAGGGGTGGATACAACTCGGAGTGAGGGGTAGCATATGCGACCCTAAACTTATAAAAGTTTGGTAGGGAAATAGTAGAAAATCTAGGTAAGAAATAGTAGAAAAGATAAAAAATTATAGTAAAAACAATAGAATCGTTACACTATTTTTAAAACTTGTATCCGATCATGTACTCTACGGCCATGTCCAAGATATATGAGAAACAGCATGTTTGAAGGGAAACCCTGCAAGATTACTTCTCTAATAGATAAATAATGTTTCTCATATACGATTAGTTTTCTATTATCAAGTTGGTTAGCAATGTTTTTAGAAAGGAAAAGCACAAAATTTTACCATGCTACGAACGAGAGCCCAATTAATTCCTCTGAAAAATGGATGTCGTTTAATTTCATTTGCTCCTTCACATGCTCCTAATCTGCTTTTGGGATCTTTCAGCAATAGTTGATATATTAGCTGCTTTGCGTGGAGAGTCACCTGCAAAAAAAGTAAGCATAAGCATCACATAAGTAATAAGTTTCCTGCCACATAAATGTAAATTTCTATCTTCTGTTCACATTGACGATTTATGTTAGCCGACCCAAACTTGTACAATATGTTTTAATCTCACCTAGGGCTATGTTGTTTTGTTGTCGTAATATAACTGAACACAAATTTCTTTACTTGTACTCCGTATGTTTTAATCTCACCTAGACTAGTTGAGAAAAGAGCTCAAAGGATACAATTACTAAACAGCTAATTACTTTTATACGCGGCTGTTACCTGTTTAGTAGCTGGGAATTTCACGTCTTTCTGGAGTACATTAGTAAATGTCCTTTGCCTTGTTTTACCGCGGAATGGAGTATACCCATAGAGCATCTCATAAATGAGAATTCCTGAGAATGAAAGGAGAGACCAATGAGACTGATAGATTTTGACAATGGTTATTTCCTAGATTAGCTTTCAGTCCGACACTGAGCATTGCACCAGAAAGGTAGAAGGGGCCTCGCGAAACAAACAGGTATCAAGTAATCTATGCCTTTACATGTATGTATGTCCCCCAGTCACTCTAAACCGAACACTACTAGCATTTCCTTGCACATTTATAAGCATGAAGGCGTGTCTACTTCCCCCATTTTACATAAATTTGCAATCTATATACGAAGGCTATGACACTTGCGACAAACTAATGGTATGGAAACAGGAGAGTCCATCAAAGTTCCGGAGTTTGTAATAGCTCTATTGTAGTAAGAACTGAAAATAAAACCATGTTTTACAAAAAACATTTACCTAAAGCCCACCAGTCAACTGCACTAGTATGACCGAGCCCAGCAATGATTTCCTGCAATGGAGTTTATGAGTGAATGTCATGCACTTCACTAGCAAACCTAAACACAGTGAGTTCATGGCAATTGTTTAAGACTAAAAGACAGACCGGAGCTATGTATTCCTCTGTTCCTACAAAGGAGTTTGATGCTCGCATTGGTTCAGCCAAAAATATAGGATTTTGTTGAGCTTTGTGTTGCCTTTTCTTTTCACGGATCTCTGGTATGAGCAGCTGTACAAACCAGTGAGCAAAGATGTGCACCTTATTATAATTAAGCTGCAAAAGAACTTTGATTATCTCTCAGAAGTGCATAGATGAAACCTTGAAATACCTGCGGCATACAAGATGTCAGACATGATAGATCGAAATCCGTCAAAGATATATGGCCATTGCTTTGGAGTAAGATATTCTCAGGCTTCAGGTCCCTATAAATTATACCTGAAAGGAAACAGCAGAACAAGACAAGCTTGTAACAAAAAGAAACTATGAATTTATGTATTGTACAGCTAATATTCCGCCTCTACCTTGGCAATGAAGGTATTCAAGCGCTACAATCACCTCTGCTGCGTAAAATCTACAGAAGTAGAAGCATGATTTCAGTTTTCAACAAAGCTATGTTGTCTAGGGAACACTAAAGAAAACATTAAAAAATCCACGACATTTCTGTGGAGGTTTTATCACCAGAACTGTGATAGTGAAATGTTTAGTTCCCCTTAGAAAAAAGATAAGAATCGATTGCACTCGGTTGACTAGATGCCTACTAATGCATTTCGGAATCAGGCGTAAAATTTGCAGCCTCGACCATTTTATTGCAGATGGCCATTTTGTACATGCAATCACAAATTACAGAGTATTTGGACGAGAAGGTATATACGAGTACAGTGTCTTTTAAAAATATTTCGCATCAACCTTATATTGACAGAAACATACGTATATACTATATATGACTGTATGTTTACAGAACTGGTCAGAATATCTAGAGGTAAACCCGTAAACTTTTGCCTTAGGACTTAGACTGCCATGAAATTCATAGAAGAGAGTGAGCTTCAAACTTTTGCTCTCTGGTCACTCTAGTAAGATCAAATTACCTAACTGAATCTTCCTTCAAGACCTTCAATGGTTGTCTGTCCAAAAGCATAAAGAGCTCTCCACCAGGGTAGTAGTCAGTTATCAGACAAACGTGTGTTTTCGTCTGCATGACTAGCAAACAGTACTTCACCAAAAGGTTGATTGCAAATGCGATGCATAATGAATCACAGAATATTAGGCCATTAGTACAAAATGAAACACTGTTTTGATTAATGACCAAAATGTTCTGATCTATACTGACAATCTGACATTCAAACATTTTACATGTGCATTGAGGACCATCATCTCTAACAACAATAGCTCATAACACATTCAGACTTGATTTTTCGTTTATTATTGAACTTGATTTGTCTGACCTGAAATGAAGCATATAATGCCGGTAGAAAGGGATGGTCCAAGGAGTCGAGAATTTCCCTTTCTGCACAAGCTCTATGAACCTACAATACAGTTGCCAAATGAAATATATTAATAGATGTACCCTACTACATGATTTAGAAGCAGGAAGTGCTCCTATTTGACATTTTAAGTATGATGGCTGACTCTGTTAAGTTTTGATACCAACATAATTAAGCAAAGCTGTTACAACAAGTTAGTATAGTACTGTATTTCTACTTACAGCCATAACCAAGTTTTCAGAAGTCAGATTATAAATGCCACAAAAATATTGGTCTTGGAGACTAGACATGGAAAACTGAAGTGCTTAAAGTTAAGGAAGTCATGTCACGGTTTCAGTGTTTCACGTTTCCGAGACAATGCACTTAGAAGGGAAACCTGATAACAAGATGTCTGATACCTTGTTACGATTCAGCATTGCATTCTTATCCATTGCCTTCATGGCAAAGTATTCACCTGTTCCACACAATTCCACCAAATGCACACTGCATAAGTTGGCACAAGTAAACAGCAGTGTTAGTGAGGTTTCATTGGTGGGTACAGAAACTCAAGTAGCTGACATAGACCTTCCAGTGTCACCAGCTCCTAGAGGCCTCACTGGTCTAAAATGCTTCAAGCCTATCGGTTCTCCACTTTCTAAAATCTGCAGACATAGACACAACAGATACACAAAAGTTGACTCCTTGAGTCCTTGTTGGTAAATAAATTGTTTGTGGAAGGAAACTCGTACACAAGACAGGACTACAAGAGTCATAATCTACTTGATAATCTTTGCCTGCTCTCTATATAGGTACAATATTATAGCTAGCAGGTATAATTTAAAAACAAATAATAGCAGAAGACGGGCAGAAAGCTCAAAAATAAAAGAATAAGGCCTCAACCGTCAAACAAAAATAACTTTTTGATAGACTTATAATGAGTGGATAAAAACTCATGATTCTTTCCCACCTTAAGAATGGCTTTCCAGGATGAATTGTCTTTCCTATGGGGTTTTGGACGTACAACCTTCGAATGATTAGCCCACAAGTCCTCAGGTTTCTACAGATGCCATCAGACAAAACAAAACAGTCAGACTTGTGATATTAACAGGATAATTCACCATGCATGTCATGTACTCCGTATTACTCACTTTGTTGGCATCCGGAAGTTCTCTCACTGCAACATCAACATTTCCTGCAGTTTCTTTCACCTGAGTTGCGTGTTAGCAGACATGTTACAATTCAGAAGATCTTGATATAACAGAAATGTAAGTGTAAAGTTTGATATACAGTCCGCAGAGCCACGATTACTCGCAAGAAGGCTACCTAGACTCCAACATTATTTAAGATGTGTATTGGTAGAAAAAAGGACAGCTGATTTGGCGAACCTGCTTCTCACTCTCCATAACAGCAGCTGCTGGAATGCTGTTTTCTAGTGGTTCCACATGCTCACTGCCATCCAACTGCACCCCAATAAAGTACTGAACGTCCCCCTACTCACAGACAAACATACAAGTAATACATTAACAACAAAGTAACTAATCAATGTTCCTTCAAAAAAAAAAAAAAAGTAACTAATCAATGTAATGTTGGTCTAAATTTGTATCCAGTAGGAAATACTAGGAAAAATCAGGTTGAGATATTTGAAAGGATATACCTTTTGGTCACGCATAGGCTGCAGATGAAACACATTCCAGAACTTTTTCCCTGAATAATTAGAGAGGTCATAGTCAATGTGCAACGAATGAACAGCTTGAAGCTGGTTTCAAAGGTATGTCTCTTAGTTCTAAAATCACCATGGTAGGCTGACAGCATCACAGAAAAAAAAAAAGAGTATTTGAAGAGGGCTACAAAATGGAATAGCACATAACCGGCATCTATTACATAATTTGGTAATCCATATCAGTGTCACTTACAGTTTTAGATAATTCTTTGTGAATCAAAGAAAATACATGAGTTAAAGTGCAGCAAAAATGCTCAAAAGTAAAAAAGAAACAGGATTGCATTTACATGATTATTAGAGGAGGTTCAGCAGAGGTATGGTGTTTGTAATTTGATACAGAAAGCAGTGGTACCAGTTTTTGTGTAGTTGATGAGCTGAACAGTAACTTCTGTTTCATTATGTATTGCGTCCCTGATCTTACGTACTGTTTCTGGATCAGTTTCGGGTCCCTGAAGAAACCTGCAAATTTGCGGTTGTTGATAAGAGTAAAAGGATGTAATGTTTTTTACGAACTGCAAAAGGTCACAAGGCCAGGATATAATTCATCAAATGATAACTAGTCTAGGAAGATTTAGGCCCCAGTTGATAACATTCACAGCAAGGATATATACACATGTAAATGCCATAGAGTTTTTGTTGTGGCTTGGGAACAGCAGGAATTTGCACAATATATAACGGTTAAGGACAGCAAAAATGCAATACACAAGTATACCACAAATTTACAGCAAAAGGTCGTGCTACCTGCAATTTCTTCCCAAAATCTCTTCACGGCTGTACTCTGTCAGCTCTAAGAAACTATCAGATGCAAATATCTGCAGCAACCCAGATTCAGATACAATTGTTCTACAATGTGTTAAGAGTTTGTTACTGAATAGGATAAAATCATCACAGGAGTCTCACAATGGGATTATCAGGAAGCCTTGGATCAGTGACTACGAAATTTTTCTCGATACGTTCAAGTGTAGTAGCAAGGTCAATACCCTTTCTCATTTGCTTCTTCCTTGCTTTATCATCCACACTATCAGGCCTCCCATAATCAGACTCATAATCAAAATCATCATCCTCACCGCTGTCCTTATCAGCAAACGCTTCTTCATCGTTATTGGCGTCGTTAGGCTTACTTTTCTTTAGTATCCTACATCACAATCACATAGGGAGAGTCTAAATATCTTAAAGAATACAAAAACCATCTTTGTAGATGATACAGTATATTAGCATCCTTAAGCCCTACAGGTGCATTTATCATGTTGAGAGGAGGATATACTGATAGAGTTTAATTCTACATTATAAGATTCATGGCAAGTAATCTCATAACATGTCAGTCTCCGCGAGAAGAGAATAATACCCCATGAATGAAAGTCGTCCGGATTTTTTAGGTTTCTTTTCAAGCTCCTCGCTTAGCCGCTCCAATGAAATACGCCTACCTGGAGCAACTGTTTCTGAATTTCTTCTCGTTAGAGCTGATCTTTCTTTTTCATTAGCGCCACCTGATAATCTCCTGAAAGGTCGATTTCCTGATTCACTTAATGCCCGGGGCCTTCTTACTGCTTGCACTAGCTCATTAACAGAAGTAGCTGCCAGATCTTTCTGACGGGCTGCAAATGTATTGGCAAGCATATCACTTTAATACAACTTAATCACTATGATCAAGTCATTGTTTGAGATATATTTTAAAATGGATTAGCCATAGCCTTTCTTAAGAGTCCCGTTCTCAATTTTTATTTGCATTCATGAAAATATGTAAGGTCTTAAAATTAATCCATGTAGTGCGTCTGTTAAATTCTGTAGTCCAGAAAAAATAAGTTACCAGCTAAAGAGTTGCTTCTTAACATTACTCTATCTGATTTAGGATGATCTAATTTACTACCAGACTTGTATATTGCGAAAATATGCCGAGAAGTACAGGTTGGGGAGTCGCTAAACAAGAAAACTGGTGTAGAAAACCTTTTTAATGAAAACTAAATTGTCTTTCAACTAAAGTAACACAGTTAATTTTATGTGATAAACAACAACATCAAACTGATTGATCATGTTTACCGAGAGCTCTATACCATTTTCTACAAATTAGTACCTATTGTTGAACTGCATAGCGATGTGACTAAAATGGCTAAAGGAAGGAAAAGGAAATGTATGTGCTTGAAATATTAGAAAAGTTAAAACTTGCCATCATATCTAATTAAGGACTCTGGCAACCCATTAGGACGGACCATCTTATCCTTATAACCTTCTGTATGCTTGCTCACCTCCACTTGCATCCTGCCAAATCAGCAAGACTAAGATAAGTTTCTCATCATGTTCCATCACTTTCCTCCCTCTATCAATCCGCAAGCATGGTCCAAACAATTTCATTATATCACCATCATTGACAAAGTAATACAGTTAAGCAAGGCAAACTTATTCAGATAAACTATAAATGTGCCAGATAAATTAGGGAATTAGGCGTAGAAATATTGCAGCAGAGACTGAACAATCATATGTCTTTTCTTTGAAGGTTAACATTAGTCTCAAATCGTACATAACCATCTTTATTACCCTTCATCACTGAAGTCATCCCAGATCATCTGACAAGCTCAGTCTAGACTGAAAATTTAGAAACTTACAGGAACCAGGCATACTCATTACTCAAATGATGCTAACCGTTTCATAAGTCAGACATCAGGACAACAAAAGTGCCATTTTTCTTAAGTTCTATTGGTAACTTTGCACTATTACTTTTTTTTACATGATCCCTCAGGCTCAGCTGATAAGACAACGACATAGAAGAAAAAGATACTACAAGAAGACTCTTCTATGTATCACAACAGGAAAAGTCTCACGAGTCACAGCAGTAAGTAGCTTCAATTCTTCAGCTGAATGCTATATCACGCTTATATTTTTCAAACTCCCATGTGAACGGTTCACTTACTTTAGTACCATTAAGTCTCAAAATATCTTTCACTGACGCGCACTCATTTCATTGTATATATCCTTTAAAATAAGCGAGAAACATTGTAAGTAAACGTAGTTACCCTATAAATTTTAGGACCTTTCCAGCTTCATCTTTGATGGGTGCAACTGTCAAAAGGTTCCAGAAAGGGGTGCCATCTTTCTTATAATTCAGCAATCTCCCACAGTAATTAGTCCCCTTCTGTAAAGCTTCTCTGATCTTGTCCAACTCTTCTGAGTCTGTCTCTGCTCCTTGTAGAAACCGGCTGACCTCAAAAAAAGGACAAAAATTAAAATTCAATAAAAATCCACTTGTCTTAGCCGTGATACAGTTACAATTATCAGCTAAGCTTTCTCAAAAAAATAAAAAAAAATTAACAGCTAAAGTTGACAGTTTTTTTTTTTTTAAGTAAGCTAAATTGACAGTTAAATTAAAGTATAAGCAGTAATATTACATACCAGTTTCTGCCAATAACCTCTCTGGAGCTGTATCCAGTCATCTTAAAGAACCCTTCACTGGCATACAGTATAGGGTGATCGGGTTTGGAAGCATCTGATACTACAAACGTTTGCTGAAATGCTGATAAAGCATCTTTTAAGTCTCCAGAAACTCTTGGGATACCCCTACCTAACCCATCATCTGATGAATCACCGGAATTCCTTACCGACCCACCCGACTCCCTCCTCGAGTTATCATGTCTAACATTCGGTTCATCCCCACCTGAAGTCCTAACTGTCACACCCTGAGGCTTACCGGTTTCATCATCAGTTTTAAGCACTAAACCCCACTCAGCTGCCCTCTTCTCTGCATTAACAGTAGTTTCTATTACTTCATCGTCTTCTTTTCCATTGGAGATAGCTGAGATGGTCTTGTGCACCATTGGTGGTGAAGTGTGTACAGGTAGAGCCATCCATGAGGTGATCTCATCAGTGTTGACCCAACCTGAGTTAGGTCCAACCTTTGGCTCCTCCTCCTGAACCTGCTCGAGCCTGCCATGTGCATCGGTCCAGCTTTGCAACGCCGATGGGGGCTTGAAAACTGGATTGGCTGGTCTAGAAGAGTATGTAGATGGATTGAACACTTCTAAAGAGCCTCGCGAGTCTCTTGGTAAAGGAGGAATAAGCGAGGATGACTTGCTAGAACGATCTGTTTCCATTATCTGCCCATACAATTAAGCACCAGAATTCTTATCAACAAAATGTCAAAATGCCATGATGATGAATGACATTAATTTTCTGAATTGGTAATCATGACAATGAGACCACCAGTGCCTTGTTTTATAAACTGATGATCAACTTGTAAGTTAGTCAAAAGATTTAAGTGAATGGGGAAGAAGATAGGAAGCCTAACCAAGTAAAATTAGTCTGTGAACCAACTTTATATGGTCCCTGAGAAATACAAAGACATACTAAACTTTTGTGCACAAATAATTCTAAACAAGCTTCTCAAGCTACGAGTGCAAGTTCCAATCAAAGTGGCACCTCAGTAAGTCATAATTTGATAACACGTTAAGACTAACGCAGCTAGATATTTGGCAGGAGAAAAGTATATGCAGTACATCATAGACTTCTGCAAGATGTGTTGGAATAGTTTTGTGGGGAGGGGGCAATGCGACAACAATATGACAAGGACACATTGTCTGTGCATAAGGTCGGACAACCAAGCAGCTAGTGACCACAAAGTGCTCACAGGTAGAATTATTTCAGATTAGGCAGAGAGATAGTATAGTAGAAGGCTGGCAATGTGACACAAAGATGGATCTCTAACAGTGAACAGAGTTACCCTACTGAAGAACCATCAATTAACCCGAAAAAGACCATGCATGCAGACTAAGACTTCATAATATTATATGGTCATCTCTGCATTTATGTAAATTTAAGATATATGCCCTACCGCTTGGGCAACCCGGCCATTTGCTACATCTTTCTCCATGCTGGTTGTTAATTAAAGCATTTTGTCAGGCTTTTAGATGATGACAGAGACAGATACAGCAACATAAATAAATTGATAAAGGATGCAAAGAAACCAGGTATTTTCCATGAATCAAATAACCAGAATTTAATTAACTTAAGCATATCTTAAGAATTCTCCAAAGTTTCTGGAGATATTCCATTACCATACGAAATGTCGTTGCTAAATGAACTAAACTTGACATAACTGAATCGAATAGAACTGAACTGGACATTTTAGCATCTTTAACTCATAATAAAACTTAAAACACATTCAGTATTAAAATCATATGAAATCATGTTTTGAAATTTTTATAATGATACAGAAACTGTTACATCGATATTGGAGTCAAGAGTTTTTGAAGTACTAAGTTTGGGAATGAGTACTAATAGAGTGCGTGATATATAGAGCTAAAGTGAGCTGAAGTTACTATAGTTGCAAACGAAACAAAATGGCCTAAATAGTACTTCTTCTGTTCCATTGAACTCTTTACCTTTGTTCAAAATTTCTCGTCACATGAGACTTGCAAACGTAAAGAATTGAGAGGGAATACAACGTAACTTGTAAAAGGAAAGAACATGGCCTCTAGTTACCTCGACTTGAGAATGGAGCTGGAAATAGACCTCGACTTGAATAAAAAGCGAACCTTCTGCTCAAGAATCTACTCTGATCTTGCCAAGCTAAGAGAATATATAGGCATACAGGAAGAAGAATGATAAGCGCCAGCGTGCGGCGAACAAAGAGAAATAGTTTGTCAGTTGATGATCAGAAAAAGAGCACACAAACGCCATGTCTCCCCCATGCTTAGTGCAAGGTAAGCTTCACATGGCACTGCTCAGGAGTTACACAAGTTTATTTCTTATAATTATGGTTCGCACTGCTAAATTCCAACTGTAAGTGGAGAAAAAATAGAAGGGAAGCTACAAATAATAGTTGAGGAAAGTGGCAAAGACAAGAGTTGGGGTCTCTTCTAGCACGTTAAGTTTACAGTCCTTTACCCGGCAGTTGGGTTGCATCACTATGCATCCCATGCTCTTGCTTTTTTTTTTTTTTTGTTTTGGCTATCAATCGACCAACTTGACTAGGCAATCATTTTTGACTACCAGCCAAGATACGTAACAAACTAACACCCATGTAGATTGCACACCACATGTTGGGAAAGATCTTTTTCTGGTTTTTACTCACATCTAGTAATTTTTACTTAAACCATATTTGTTGAAGAATTTTTACGTGATTACCAATTATCTACTTAGACAAAAGTTCGTATATGCTCTTAAACTTCATATTTTCCTAGGCTTGACATACATATACATCCACCAACATGGTAAAAGAAAATTATTTATGCAAATGCAAGGCGACATGTACGGTGATATGCAAAATATATGAGTCCTTAAAAAGATAATTACAACCGTTTCTTCGATAATTCTATTGAGAGGCTCTTGACTAGATTAAAATACATGTGAAGGGGGAGAAAATATTACATGGTATGTGTGACCAATACTCTCACATGTGACATCATATACATTACAGATTTGGTAACTACTACGAAGTAGAGCTGATCATGGGCCGGGTCGGGCCGGGTTCGGGCCGGGCTTGAGTCAAAAATATTGGCCCGAGTGTCGGGCCGGGTCGGGCTTTTTTTCGGGCCAATTATCAAATCCCAAACCCGAAATTTCGGCCCAATTCGGGCTTTTTTGGGCTTTTTCGGGCCGATTATTTTTTTTGCTATTTAG
>CAAKMY010033440.1:0-14738 GCA_901111285.1 Corrigiola litoralis | reverse complement strand
GCTGCTTTGTGGCAGGGGAAGGGGGAAGGAAAAGAGAAGTGGGTAGCAGTTAAGATACGTTAGAGAGAAAAGTGGATCTATTTTTTTTTTCCAATATGTAAAATGACATCCTTTGCCCTCTATTGTACATACAACTTGTTGTATGATTCTCATTTTGAAGGTTACCCTCTAGTTTGATCTCCCCCTCCAAAGCATTATAATCTTTATTCCTTCTGTTCCAATGAATCCCACCATTTACTAAAGGACCAAATTTTAAGAGGAAAATTTATGAGTTAAATTGGGCCCACAATCACATGGAAGTATTTTTTGTAGTTTTTGTGTGTTATACTTGCCCAAAATAGTAATGGGAGAATTTATTAGGACACCCAAAAAAGGAAAATAGAAGGAATTCATTAGGACGGAGGTACTAACTACTAGTACCACGGAAATGACATGTTGATATATTTTTCACTCTAAATTGAATAGAATCATTCATACAGTCAGGCCCGCCAAATAACTAAACCCAAACAAACAAACAAACAAACAAACAAACAAACAAACAAATTGATGAATAATAAATTTTACAAACCTTGTCAATAACTCACTTGTTAATGTGTCATCTAGTTTATTGTAGAAAAAATTGATGAAAAAACCAATTATTTTTGGGCCATCAAACAAAAATGGTATTACCTAAGAAATTAATGACAATATCACCATTTTTATACTTTTGTCATAAAAACAGAACACATGGTGGGGGAATCTCCGACCAAAAAGTAATTATGTGGTATTTGTTTTATTATTATTTTCTCTAATGAGTATTCACTAGTGATAATTATAAAACCCAAAATTGCTCACCTCCTTTCTCCCTCCCACTCACCACCCACCACACCCCACCCTCTTAAACACCTTCCCCACCTCTATTCCACCCCAACCACCAATGCCTCATCCTCATAAACTCTCCCCCACCACTAGAACCTCATTCCCTGGCCCCTAAACCCAATTTCCACCCTCAAAATCTCCTTCCCTGGCCATGTGTGAAATCCCATTTCTCGCCCCTCTCAACCCCTTTCCCACCCCCGGAAATCTTCTCCCTTTCCCCGTAATCCCATTTTCTATACCGGAAATCCCCTTCCCCACCCCTTTAAACCCCTCCCACACCCCCGAAATTCCTTTCCCTACTCCCAAACCCATTTCAAGCATCGATGGTGGAACGAGAATTAGGGAGAAACAGGGGAACGTAGTGGCGGAGGATGAAGTTGGTGGTTATATGGGTTGTAGCGCAACACCCCCCCCCCCCCCACTCCCCGTCTCTCTCTTTTAGTGTCATTTGTCGTGGTCGAGGGTGGAAATGGGGAGGGGGTTAGGGCCGGGATTTCAGGGCGAAAAGTGGAAGGAGATTTCAAGGGTGGGGCATAAGCGGGTGGGGTGAAGCAGGGATGGGGAATGGGATTAAGAGGGTGGGGGAGAGGTGGATTGTGAAAGAGAGGGAGGGAGAATGAATTTATGTTTCTAATTATCATAATTATTACTAACATTATAAAATAATTATAAATAATACCACATAATTAATTTTTGGCCGGTAGTGTCCCCACCTGAGACGTGTGTTCTATTTTTGTGACAAAAGTGTAAAGATGATGAAATTGTCATTGATTTCCTAAAGTGGTACCGTTTTTGTTTGATGCCCCAAAAATGTATTTTCATTAATTTTTGCTTTCTTTATATCATCCCTCTAGTTTGCAAAGGTGAAATTTTTAGAAAGAATTGGGTATTTACATCGTCCAGTTTCTTTACGCCCAAATCAACCCATTTAAGATTTTGCATATTCTCAAAATCATGCGGAATGGAGCTTTTTAACTCATTGCTAATTATACATAAAATTTCAATTTTGAAGAGATTGGCAAGAACTGATACAATTGCTTTACTCATTTGATTGTCTCTAGTTTCAAGCTCTATCAAAGAAGTAGAGAACTTGGCAACAAATTTGAGAAAATTTCTTGTAAAAACATTCCCACCCTAAGAGTGTGTTTGGATAGGAGGATTTGGAGGGAAGGGGAGGGGAGGGGGAAGGAGGAATCTAAATCCTTTGTTTGTATATCAATGGAGGTGGGGAAGGATAGGGGAGGGAGATGAAGAAATGTGATTTCCCCCCTCCATGAACAAACTATTTCCCCTCCAATTTGGAGAGATTTGGAAGGATTTGCCTCTCCTTCCCTTTCAAGAACCCACCTTCCACATCAATTCTCTCTCCTCCTCCCCCTCCCCTTCCTTCATTTTCCCTTCTAATCCAAATGGTGGAATTTTCTCTCTTCTCCCCTCACCTCAGCTTCCTTCCCCTTCCCTCTTCTTCCCTCCCCTCCCTTTCCCTCCAAATTGGTTATCCAAACATACTCTAAATTACAAACGCCAAAAAGACTCCTTTATGAAATCTCACAAGTCCAGAGCTGCACGTAAGGTGCACATGCATATCACGAAGCTAGACAGAGTAACAACTAACACTCGACATTTTGTCGTTAAAAGAAGAGACGCAAATGGATGATTGAAAGAGAAGAAATTTGAGGGAGAATGAAGGTTGATAGACTCAAATGGGACTCACAGGGGAGTAAGGTAAGAAACAAGAGCGTGAATAGAAAATGGTGAGGAAAATCATATTGGAGGATTGGAGGGAAAGGAGAAAAAACAAGGGTATAAGGCACGCACCAACAGTTTAATGAAATTTCAAACTAATCTAACATTGGCTGAGTTAACCATCAATTCAAAACCAACTTACGTATTTTTTATCGTTCGGGACCTCATAACTATATTTTTATCGTTAAGGACTTCAACTCATGTCTATTATTTTTTCCGTCAATTATTTAACAAGTTAAGTGGTAAAAATTATAAAAATAGCTAGAAATTCGTTTCCACCATTCTCCTTTGTTATTCCTTTTTTTTTATACCTGATGCTTCTTTTTCCCCCTTCCACCTTCTTGTAGCAACCAACATTAGCAATGGCTTCCATCATCTCTTTTTCCCATACCTTAAACCATAAACATTATGTATTTCTTTTCCTTTAATATTGAAACTTCTTGAAATATAAATCATGTATTAATGTAAATCTTACAATCCTCGACTTTCTTGAAATATTCTGTGAAAATAAAAACTTTTTGAACATATTTGTGAAAAAAAAAAAGAAGAATTTGTTATTTATTAAGGGAGTTAATTAAAATGAGATTTGAAAGATAGATTTAAAAGGGATTTTTTTGGTTGTTTATTTTTCGATGCTCCTCTCATGATTGTGGAGGTCAGTTGTGTAAAATAATAGATAAATAAATTTAAGAAAATAATAACTATATAAATGATTTAAGACTATTTTTTAAATTCAAGAGAAGGAATATACATCTAACAGTAACAGAAATAGGGGTGCAGGTCCTTAATGATAAAAATATAGTTGTGAGGTCCTGAACGATAAAAAAAAACGTAAGTTCAGGTCCTGAATTGATGGTTAACTCAACATTGGCTAGTAATTGGTAGTTTTCCCCAATTGTTATATTGTGTACCCCTTACATGATGTATCATTCACCATATTCACCATTAGAACAATTATTGTATTGCACACCCCTTACGTGAATTAATGTAGTTTATATATTTATCAAATTTTATATACATAAATATAATATACGATTTTGCCCACCATATAGGTCATATTTACCAAGTATACAATACATATTCACAAGTATTATAAAATACATATTCAACAACTATAGCGTATATATTCACCGAATGCATTGCTCATATTCACCGAATGTATTGCATATATTCATCCATATTTAATTGGGTGCATGATGCATCATGCAAGGGATGCGCAATATAATTTGCGAGTTTTTACTCATGAAAATGTGCTTGAAAGGTAGTTTTTTGCCCACAAATAAATAAATCTACCAAGTAGCATCTTACGGAAAGATTACAATAGTGTCTGATAAAAATTTCTTAATTAAGTGCATTGATATCTGCTGCTTCGTGAATGCAATACAAATGTAAAGACTAAAAACTTCAATTGTTCTTGATCCCAAAAAAAAAAAAGAGACGTGGGAGGAAGAAAAATGTAGTAGGAAAGGCAGATATATCCACTTCATTAGTACAAAATTATCTAACCCATAGTTATACAGACCAACCACTACACTAAGCATCATCATCCATCCCCATCCATAAAAAAAAAAATTCTAGACACCAGATTTACAATGTACAAACCAACCACAAAGATACCATCACTCTGTATATTGTTCCGCAATGACAGATAAGGCATCTGAGTTCTCTAAGTTATTTGATATCTGATAACATGTGCAACCTAAGTTAGGAACTCAATTGTTACTGCCCAAGAAGCGAGGGAATGTAAAACGCATGGGACTGTGCTATTTCAATGCGTTCCCGGGGGTCATTCATTGTCTCGTCCCTCAAAGCCTGTAGTATAGCATGCGAGGGCAATTCCCTAAAGGTGCAATGCAGAGTTATCAGATTATCAAATTACACTAAGTTGGAACTACTAACTTTTAGACAAATATTAACTTGCTGAGAACAAATCTGTTTTTATTTGAAAGGTATACAGAGAAGGGCATTTTACCTTGTTATAAGTATGCTATAGAGTGTCTTCAGGATAGGACAAAGCTCTACTGGAGCGATAGACTTCTTTTCTTCAGGATGTAGCAAACTGATGGATGATTGACTTAGAAGTTCGTAAAATGCTTTCACGGCAGAGACACCCTGCATGAATTGAACAGATTGTAGCTTGATTATGGGTAGTTACAAGAGTTCATTAGACACACATAATGAATCAAAACTTGCACTACAAATCAGTCAACTACGTCTACACTTCCACCTTTGCACATCCTATAATATCAGGTAAATATTAAGCAGTAAGAAGCTAACATAATTAAGGTAGAACAATTGATGGAAACAAGTTGCACACCATACAATTGCTCCAGTAACACATCATCGAACACATAGCCAGGAGGAGTTCAACCAAAAATATTTTTGCAATATACACATCAACTGAAAGGCCAACTGGTTACAAATAGATCTGAAGACTCCCAATCCATAAAACACATTAGAAGCTCACCTCTTAAACATGCTACATCCCTTTCAAGAAGCAAAATGCATATATATATTTATAAGTAAACATACGCCCACTCCTTGGCTACTAAGTGGCGGACTACTAATGGGGCCAGGGCGTTTACGTTGGGCGTTTAGTTTGTGTTTATGTTTTGATTGCTCCTTTGTCAAAAAAAAAAAAAAAACATAAGCCATGTCCTCTTCTCACCAATCTATTGGCGATCTAGTCCTGACAACCACATCCAGCTTTGCCTCCTAATTGTACCTTCACTATGATTATTCTTGACTTGCAAAACTTTTAATGGGAGATGTCTACAAGCTATAGATATCTAGTACTGAAGTCATCAAAATTAATTCTGAGAAAACCACAATTGCAGCTAACACTGAGGATGTCATCGTTAATTACAGTCATAAAACTTACAGCTACCACAAAACCATACCAAGAAATTCATTTAACTTAGATTTACTTAATTACAGTCATAAAACTGGTTAGCATTGTCCAGTTACCTGTATCATACCCTTGCCCTTGATGCTGTCACCCATATCAAGGCTCAATGCACCCTTTGCTAACATTTGGCCATACCATGCATTACGACCTTTCAACAATGTTACATATGTATCTGCCAGCAAAGGACCAGCAAGTTTTTCTGGTTCTTCCGCCAATAGGTGTGTAATGAAAATCATCTCAGAAGTACAGTGTGCAAAATATACAGATTTGCTAGTGGCGCTTTCATTTGTCAAAGCTGCTACCATTCCTGAAAAAGGAAAATAGTTTGCATAAATTTATCTCACATTTAAGTCTGTTTATTCCACAAGAAAAATGTACCTTATCCATGTATTGTAACAAAAAAGAAACTTTTGTTGAGTAGCTCATAACGACTTTTAAAACATTATTAGAAAAAATATATGAATTCTCCTTAGTTACTGGTGTACAGAAATTATTAGGCTACAAGCTCTTCACACACATCATGCACAGGGGGCTACCAGCGCCAAACCTCATAAACAGAGTCCTTCCCTGCTGTGAGTCTGAGGACCATGCACTAGATAATCATGGGCATCTATTTATTTCCCAGCATTTGTTTTCCCGTGTTCGAGGAGACATATCCATTTATTTCCTAACAGTTGATGACATGAAACCTTAAACTGAATTGCGCATCGGTATGCACATTCCACAATATCTGTACTCACATTATATCCGTCTCAATGGCTAGCAAGAGAGATATCTGGACCCATTATAAGATTTATAATTTACCAACTTGTAGATGAAGTTGGATTGTACTACCTACGCACCTATCACATTGCCAACACACAGGTTATCACAAGACATTAAGGTGGTTACCCTTAAAAAAAAAAAAAAAAAAAAAAGACAGATCTTTTACTTCCACCGCATGATGAATTTTGCAACTTTTGCCATGGAAAACACTGATTCGGTTTTCTTGAGATTAGTTATAAGAGTAGATTTCACTATTAACTCTTTCCTCGCTTAACAGATGCAAAACGCAACAGTACATATTTGTAATAGTACAGCAGGAGGGCATATAGTCCTCAATAGGTATACCGGACCTAGAAACATTACTTATTAAAAAAACCATTTCACAACCACTATCATAACTAACAGTGGTTTTCATATTTTCTGACTCCCACTTTCAATTCCTCCTTTCAGTGTAGGCTTTCTTAACCAGAGGGTCTCTGTTCCACGGTTGGAGAAGAAACCCATCAAAGTCAACACGTCCCAAACCACATAATCGGCAGCCTCACTACCTAGTACCTAGAGTAGCTCCACTAAGTAAATTCCCGGAACTAACTGTTGAGAATGGTTCGCCACCCGATATATTCTGTTGGGAAGCCTGCTTTCTTCCAATAGAGTCACTTACTGAACGGCTCAACTTTTCGGTGCAATCTCGACGACGGAGAGGTAGCATCTTATATATCACCCTGTTCAAAAACCTGAGTCGTTGACCCCTTGCAGCTCGGGGTGTTCAGTATTGGACAACCGATCTGAAAATGATATACAGAATTTTGGATCGGGACTTTTTTGTTCCGAATCCGATCCGAAAATATTGGATATCCCAAGGTTTCGGATAAGATGCTACAAAACTCCCCATATAAAACTCTAAAACACTCATTCCCTACTTTGATCTTCTTCATTCATTCATTTCACAAGAATGCAGCAAAAAAAAAGATAAAAGATGAATCATCCCAAAAGGGAAGCAGATGGAAACAATCAAACCAAACGATGATTCCGTCCTAAGTCATAAGCATGCTTGGCTTGGAAATCCTTCATGAAAGCAACGGGCTTCTCAACACCAGCCAGGGGCATAGCATTGTAGATGGAAGCCTTTTCATACCTCCCACCAACCTATGCTTTGGCCTGGTTTTTCCTCTCTACCTCCACGAGTCCACCTTGGTCCAGCAAGTCCTTCAAAACCAAGCCGCAAATGTAAATGCCGAAACAAGGCGGGGTGTTGTACGACGACTAGTTCTCCACATGGATCTTGTACTCCAGCATTACAGGGGTGGACTTTTGCGCATTGCCGATCAAATCCTTGCGCACAATGACAATGGTGACCCGGGGGGACCCACATTTTTCATGGGGGATGAGTTTTTAGGGGGGGGGGGGGTTCTTTTGTTATGTAGTTTCAGAGGAGAGAGAAAGGAGAAGGGGTAGACGATTAGGCTGAAGTTATAATTTTAGGTTGTCATTAAGTTTTAAGTATTACAGTTGTCATGGAAGGAAAACCCTTTAATATCTCAAGAGATGGCCAAATAGGTTTTGCTTGTTAGTTTAGAAGATTTGAGTACTAATGTGAAAGGGTGTAAAATTTATGTCATTTTTCACTCAAAAAATAAGAAGGTTGGGCATGCATTGTAAGGTCTATTGTTGGCTGGGGTTTTCGACAAGTTTGGGTGGGGGGAGGGGGTACCATTAAAGCAACCAGTAGTAGTCAGTTACAGACGCCATATAATGCTGCAAAGTGTACCTTTGATATTTTATTAGACTTAGGGTAAGTGAGGTAAGCTTCCTACTTTCTTAATATTTCAGTCCTCACAGCAGTGCCAAAAAGTTATAAATTCTAAAACTCATGCTGAATAAAGACCAATAACATACAACAATAACCAAGCCTTAATCCCAAACTATATACCAATAACATGTGAAATTTTTAACAAATGCATCAAATACGCCTTGTAGTGTTACCTTAATTAGCTGCTTCTCATGGTTCACAAGGCCAGTGTCTATAACATTATAATCGTCCAGGAACTCATTAGTTATTACAATGGAGAAAACATTTCCCCTTAATGTCCCAAGAGAATTAATTATGCAAAAGCAGATGACTACAGGCAAAGGTTCTTTTATTTCATGAAATACTTCATCGTTTGTGTTTTCCTATATATTGGCGTCACTCAATCTCTTCTCACACTCTATTCTGCAATATAAACAAGGAAAGTTTCCATTTTAGTGCCCTGAGCTTTGTCTTATTCCCAGTTTACTGCCCTTTGTTTTAGCTAATTCCAGTTTAGTGACCTCAGAACTTTATACATGTTCCAGTTTATGACCCCAAGCTAATATCCGTTAGAAAAACCGTTAGTTTAGTTGTTAATGCTATTGATCTGCCATTAGGTTGCATATTAACCTATAAAAGAGAAATGAAAAAATCCTAAAATATTTTCTACTTAGGAAAACAAAAATAAACTATTTCGAATGAATACAAAAAATTTATAAATATCATAAAATCCTTTAAAAAATCTGAAAATTCCCAAAAAAAAAAACTATAAAAAAATTACAAAATCAGTAAATTAACTAAAAATACTGAATATGTCTTAAAAACCAAAAACATTAACAAAAAATACCAATATTATCTTAAAACTTCTAGAAAATTCATAATCTCAAAATATATATGAAGTATTTTTTTTTTATTTTGATTAAGACAGAAAATTTATTTTGAATAAATACAAAATATTAAAAATCATAAATAACCGAAAAAAGTCCTTTTATTTTCATCCCAATTTTCAGATAATCCCCCCAACCCAAACCCATATTGTTTTTCCTCTTATCCTAGGAAGTGCAGTAAGTCAGTAACCCATTAAAATCCACCTCCCCCCCCTACCATTCATTTCTTCTTCCTCCATGCCTCCTCATATTCATCCCCCACCCTCTTATAATCAGCAGCCGACCACCCGATCACCTCCACGACCACGCACTCACCAACCGTCACCCTCACTCACCTCACACTCATACCCACGACCATACCACCACATTCAAGTAACCCCAACTACCCCCACGAACCCCGCACCTACCATATACCACCACCTTCAAACACCGTAAATTGCAGGGGGATAGGTGTGAGGTAGGGCAGTGCAGGCAGGAGGTGGTTCGGTGCTCGTCAGGGTGGGGAAGGGGGGTTATGGCGGGATTAGGGAGGTGCATTGTTGCGGGGTCAACCGGGGGGGGGGGATCTGTTGAGTTAGTGCAGGGGATTTGTGGCAGGGGTGGGGTTAGGGGTGCCAGTGAGGGAGAGGAGTTGGTGGTGGATGGTGTATCATATGGGTTGTTGGGCTTGTTGGTGTCCATGGAAATTTTCCTCTTTTTTTTTAATAGGTGGTAACAGTAGTTGAATTGGAGATAAGCTGAAGTGAGACAAGAGAAAAATTGAGGAAGAAGATTTCATAGGAGAAGAGATTAGGTGTAAATTGTTGTTGCATATAAAAAGGGGAATTATCTGACCGTTTTAATACCAGGTCAATAGTATTAAAGACTAACTTAACGGATTTTTTGACGGCGTTATGCTTCAGGTCACTAAAATGGAACATATGTGATATTGTGAGGTCACTAAAGTGGGATTAGCTAAAACAGAGGGCACGAAACTGGGAATAAGCAAAACCTTGGGGCACTAAAATGGAAATTTTCCTATAAACAATACCATTAAAGCTGCTTGAAACAAGGTGGCTGGAGAGGTTAAAGGAGGAAACCCCATATATCTTATCCTCTTTACTTTAGTGCACTACCTTGCCTAGGAGTTAAGATAGCTGAATACTCAAGCGACATCAAGAAAGTTATTTAGATATTTAGCTAAGTAAATTGTGGTTCCTCAAGCACGCTGTTGCAACTATAGGGCCTTTCTCTCCTTCTGTAAACCTCACTTTTGGGGGTGGAAGTGTTCAACAAAGTAAACAGGCATGACGTGTGTGGGAACCAGGCCCAGTTTAATGGTCTAAAATGAGACTATGGATATTCGGCAGATACGATATTGTTCCTATTTTTCTTGCAAGACACTGGATAATTTTGCGTAAGAAGTCAGATGAAGCAGACTGAGCAAAATAGTCCAGGACTTCATTAACAGAACCGTGATTAGTATAGATGTTTCCTTTCCCACAATAGATAGCCTGCAATTTAACACGTACAAGGACTGTTAAAAGCAAAGATGGGTCTTCCAATCTATCCATAACAGGACTTTTGGTCTAACACCCTATGTTGGAACAATGCATAAAAACAAGAGAAAAGATTTAATCGAACGACTGGATGACACCCTAATCTGAGCTGCAAACTAACGGAAAATACTGCTTTGTTTGGCTGACTCCAAAGAGGCCATTTTACAATTAGTTTAGGACAAAACAAATGTTCCAAAAAGCTCTTCCATCTTGTGGTATATGCAGTGCAGGGTACTGTTAAAGCTCTTCACTATTTACTCCCTCCAATCACCATCTGATTCACATTGCTACAAGTTGTTGATCTATATCCGCGTCTTCAACTTCTTCATAATCATATAACCTAACTCTTCTCTCTCTCTAAAAGTTCCCTCCAAGCGCCGCTCCCCTCCTCAAAACTCCTCCTCAGGCTGGGGGTGGCCTCTTGAGGTCATTCCCAGCCTGATTTTTATTTCTTTTATGCTCAATCTTATATTATGTCTTATAAATAATTTTCTCTCTCATTATGAGAGTCTTTGTCCCTCCTTTATTGGTGCTTTCCTCTCCCTTTTTATAGAAGCTTTTGTCTCTCCCTTTGTGAGAGTTTGGTTTGATTGGGAAGATCCAACATTTTCTTGGTGGAAGTTGTTCGGATCTACTTGGTCCTTGTTCTTTCAACGGAGGTTTCAGTCTTGCCTTGCGTACAGTGGTACGCTCGATATAGGTATTTCGGCGGCAAATCGAGCAAGGTGATGAAGTTTCTCTCCCCCAAAACTACAAAGAATCATAGAAGTTACCCTCGCTCAAAACTGTCTTGGTAGAGCATTATAGAGGGAGTTCCGTAGCATCATATCTAAGTACTTCTGATCGTAGTATTTATGGGATTGGAATTTGTCTACCTATGTTAGATTTGTCTTCTGTAATGTCCATTATCTGGTGTAGATGCCGTATGGCTTTTCATTAATGAAATTTGACCTCCTTTCGAAAAAGAAAAAAAGTTGTTGATCTATATCCAATGCTCGACAAAATTTTCATCTACCTATCCACCTCTTATGCATATCTATACTAGCAAATTATTGACTATTTTTAAATGTGTACATTAGATGTTCAGCTTTATATATCTATGATTCGCATAGTAGGTAGTCTAACCAAAGGTGAAACACAAAATTGGAGCTCGGTGTAAACTGGTCAGCTTCCTAGTTTTTTATCCTACAAACATGTGAAATTCAGAAGAAACCACATTCAAGAAACCTGTTGATACAAGCTCAATTCGACAATTGACTATCACTCACAGCACTGCAACACAGCATGAACGAACTCCTTTATTTTGCCTCGAAGTGTGATGAAATAAACTGAGGACATTGGTTGGGAGCTTCACTCAGCGAAGCAAATAGATAAGGAAAATATATGCTGGTGCTTGAAAGGATGTTGGCCTCCAAAAGAAAAGTGGTGGCCTTAAATTTAAACCTAGCAACCAAGCAGAACAGTAATGGGGATGGTCTGAGAAAACAAGGACTTCCAGTCTTAAAGAGTCAGACCATGTAACTGGAACAAAATGCATTAAGTGGAGAGGAAAGCTAAAGCAGGGACTAAATGAACTCAACTCCTTACGTCTAGATTGACTTCTTTCTGGATAGGTTTGTGTAGATTAACAATTGATACTGCTTATGTTTGGCTGACTGGAGAGAGACCATCTTACAGATAGTCTGGGACGAGTTCAATGATTCGAATGCTCTCTCATCTTGTAATTTCAGTAACGGGAGACTAATTGCGAAAGGCAGAATTTAAATCTGAAGTTCACTGTTGGACAACCTCATCTGTAACCGAAGAGAGCAAGTCGCCACACAACACCGTGATTATTCAATTATTTGATGGCACATTATCAGCTGTCTACCTTCAGGAGATCATGCAAAAATTAAGTCTAAAACGTTAAATTCAGGACTGGCGGTGATTGGTACAGAAAGAGATCAAAACATATAAGAGAAAAAAGGTGTGGCGTCTGCCATCTTCGGCTGTTTGGTTTACAACAGTATCACACATGCTGACATGCTGATATGCAAACCCATTATCATCCCTCTCCCTTCCTCAGGAGGTTATGCATCTAGATGCTGCTTTCCATCGTTCGTTGAAACGAAACTAGCCTGAACTCTTAAATCCAACCAACATTATAGATCCAACAGAAAACCCTTTCACAAAACGCCTCAACTCGATCCCTGATCACTCCCTACTGAAGTTCAACATGCTTTCTTTTGAGAAAGTATACAGAATATCCACTACTATTCCTAAAAAGGGTCGACAAACACATTTTTTTGTACCAATAATTGTCATGAAATAAAATAAGCAGGCCTTTCCACATTTAAATTGAATCCAATGGTATGAATCTTGATGCAAATGATAATGAAAAAGGCAGATAAACATTAATATCTCTTAACAATGAAGCCACTTACCAGCTCCAATGGCATAGACATTCTTCAAACCACCCATAACTTCATGCGTAACAAGATCACCATTATCCCACACAATAAAATGTGGTTGCCTCATAAACTCCGCCAAAGGCTTCCTCCACTTCTCCGCCCCACATATCCTCGCATTCGCATACTCTTTATTATAAATCTCTGACGCAATATTTGGCCCTCCTAGATACAATATATTCTCCATTGGCACGCCAGCTGCCATTCGTCAAACCATGTATTAAAAACTTAGAAAATATCCACATAAAGAAACTTCAACTAAAATTTAAAAATAAGGAGTGTCACAACAAAACCACATCGGTTCGCAAGATTTTAGGATAAGCTTTCGTCTTCCAACCAAATATCTTAAAAGCTCACCCAAGAACCTTGAAAAAATAGACCAGATCTTCGAGAATTGTGGGGCGATATTTCTACTTAGTATTAAGAAATGGTCTAATTTCAACTTAAATTTAGAACTAGTTACTAATTGACTTAAAGTAGTCACTTTTTATTGGCACTTTTTATTACCACAATAATAGAAGTAACTGAAATGTGACTATTTTGAGATCGTTTATCTATAACTTAAAATAAGACGATCTCAAAGAAGAATTCGTGAAATCTTAAAACCTCAAGTGGGTCTCCACAATAGGACTGTCCTACCCAACATGGGCTTTCATACATCCCTCTCCTAGATTTTTGGGTAATCTTTCTACCTAATCACTTAAACCTTAGGAGTTCGCCCCCAAACCTTCACATAGTAAGAGAGTGATGTAGAGTCACAAACTGAGACCACTTTTTATTAACACTGTAATCAAAGTAACCAATTTAAACCAAAACGCGACCAATTTAAAATGGTCTAACTTATGATTAGATGGTCTCATACAAGAGCTTGGTGTACAGTATAAGACCGTCTTACCCAGGCAAATTCTACAATAGCTAGCTATTTAGACAAAAGGATCCTTGCATTTGATTTTTAATAATTGATCACAATCGTCCATTATATTTGTAATAAGTCAATTTAATCAACGACTCATATTAACCTCTATGATTTAGTGATGTATGATGGCTACATAATTCTCAATTATCATATAGTGCACCTCTTGTAAGATACATCATGCATCATATTCACCACTATAAAAAGACATATTTACATCAATTAATATAAATTATATATCTATCAAGCTTAATAAACATAATATCATTTACATATTGATATGATATCAGCCTCTGAAGTCAACTCTGCAGCTACCACAGTCAACGATCAGGAAATCAATCAAGAAATCACTAAGGGTGTCGAGAAAGGGTGTACTAGACAAGCAGGGGATACCAGCTCTACCAAGGAATCTACAGCTGGCAGCAAGGACCACATGGATAGTCAGTAATGATTGGCTAATGAGAGGAAGGACATTATGTTAATTTAGTTGATGTCATTCTAGGACCACTAGCTGATGTCATAGTACTTTTTAGCCATTTATAGCCGTTAAGAGATCATGTAAAGAGAATATGCTAGCTTGCTTATTTAAGCAGCACCCCACCTCATTTGAGGATTATCCAATGAATAACAATTTCCTCTCTTACTCTCATTTCTCTCTAAAATTATGTCATATTATTCACTTGCTTATTTTCTTCGGAGGTTTCTCTTATTTAACTTCCTGGAATTAAGTGATCAACCACCACCATTAACTTGGTCTGGTTGTGAAATCCTTAATAAACAATTATTAAAATCCATAAAAGTAGTTATCTTGGCCTCTGTCTACATCACATATTCACCCACCATATAGTTCATATTCACCAAGTACTAAGAGTGTGTTTGGATAACAA
>CAAKMY010033430.1:0-30673 GCA_901111285.1 Corrigiola litoralis | reverse complement strand
TATATTTTGATTTATTAACGGTCAAAGTATGATCTCAAATAGTGTCAAAAGTCAAATGCAAAGAATTGGTGGAAATGGAGGGAGTATTATAATTTTTTTATACATTAAAACCTTATACTGGGAGGTGATATGAAAATTCAAATATGTAACAACTCTCAATTAGATTGAATAAACTTACTTGGTCAACCTTGCTTCTCATAAGCGAATAATGAGGTTTAAAAGCTAACTTATACAAACAAATTTCGAGTCATGTATTTGTAATGGTGGACAATCTTGCAAAACCATAAAAATGGGTTTGCTTACCGATTGTTAAATAATTTGGATTGGCTTAACACCCATAATCTCTTTTAGGTTGTTCATTGGATCAAAAATTCCTAATTTAGTAAGTTTTTAACGGTGTCATTACCAAAATATCGTTTCTCTTTATGCTTTCTCTCACTCATCATGTAATATAAGCAACTCCCACGCCCCTCTCCTTACACCCTCTTCTTCGATTTACCTCATGACACCAACGTCTGTCGTCCCGACCTCTACCTCCTCTCCTCACTCCTTGACTCCCGGTAGACTAATGTCTCTACCCTAACCTCCTTACTTGTCGAGATCCCTCGGTCATAAATCTTGACTACTAATAATTGTCTGGCAACCTTTCACATTGAAGCGGATTCATCAACCATCCTACATAAAGTTTTTGGGTCATGCCTCCAATAGACTTTTTTAAAATTAACTTTGATTGTTCTTAAAGAAGTGATGAACAACTTTTGGGTTTTATATCAAATATCACTTAGTGCATACAATCATCTTAAGAGCCAAAGCTTGTGGGGAGCCAAGTATCATTCGAGTCAAAACCCTTGTCCTTAGAGGAGTTTGATCGACTATTAGTTTAGGCTTAAGGAATACTCCATTGATCCAAAACCAATTTTCTCATTGCGTTAATACACAATTTTTGGAGACTATTGGACAATAACAAAAAAAATGGTAGTGGGATGCTAGTCAAGTGGTTTTATAGTTGCAATGTGAAAAAGTACGGGTAATGATATGATCCTCAATTACTCATCCTACTCACTAATTTTTTGAAATAAAATATAAACTAAGATTAAAGTTACCAAAGCAAGAATTGAAAGATTGATTTTGAACCAGGATAATCTGTGTCATTAGATTGCTTATTATTCGAGACATCCATCTTGATCTTGATTCAATCGATGAAATTTGTTTCCAACACTAGTGTCATGAAGCAAAACTTTTTCAATTTGAGTACTGGAGAAAAGTCGAGGGGATAGGGGGGTGGGGGTAAAAGTTAAAGACCTCGAATTAAAACTTTTTCAATTTTTTTGTTGAATATGAGGAATGATACTTCTTTCATGTACAGCTAATTTAATACAACGCTAATGTTTCTACTTACATGTTACATTTTCCTGGAGTATATATCTCCACTAACCCACCACTACGTTAACAGTCACCGAGAACCAATGACCATCATCACAAGCTATACTAGTACAATAATTACAGTGAATTGATCAGCAAGTTCTACAAGTAATTACGACCCACAACCTTTTGAAGGGGAGCTAAAATTTGTTCATTAAATATCTTCTTTTTTCCTTATACCTGTAGGGACACCATAACAAACTGGGGCAGCCCCAATTAAAAATGGAAGTTTACAAGCTTTTCGGGCTTGACTCACAAAATACCCAGCTCTTAACTTATGTCTGAAGCAGTATTCATTTGCAATATCCGGTACACAATTTGCTGATTTTTTCTTCCCTCGGACTTTCTTACTGTTTCCTTTCCTTTCATTCACATTCATGGACTTGAATTCCTCAGCTAATAACCTGCACTGGATGCAGCCTGTAGACGACATTGATCTTTCATCCATAAAAGATTTAAGTACAGCTTTAGCAAAGCGGTCAATATCCCCATCGGTCACTTCCCACAAATTGGCAATCACAAGTGGAGCGCCAGCTAACATATAGCAGAGAGGAGTGCCAACCGGAGGATAACACCCATTTAGGTTCAAAGATCCGCTAGAACATCCCATAAGAAGCGTAGCAGAACAATTTTTTAGTTTCCTGAACTTCTCAGAAGGCATGTATTGCGCCCCTGAGCCAACACAGGAAGCAGAGTAATCAGTCCACATGCAAGGGAACATTATGCCTGAGGAAAATATAGCTATAGAAAAAGACAATAATGAACGAGAAGAGTTATATACCACTTCCATGGCCGAAATATAGGAACAGATCATGGTTTTCCAGAGCTGCGCCCAACTCTTCGGTTGAAGGAATAACTCCAGCTTTACCCTAAGAAAAAGTCAAGCCTTAAAATCTAAAAATGGACAGGGGAAAGGACAAAAAAATGGATCATATATATATGTAAGCAATGGAAATCTTAATGCTGCAACAGTTGCAGTGAAATAATGATTCTCCCATTCTCATGCATTAGGTGACTGATCATTAATAAACGCATATATCAGGAATTCCACCCTAACGTTGATGTTATTATAATCATCTCATATGTCTCTGATTAGAATATTGATGTTCATTATAATCGTCAGCTACTTCAAAAGGCAACAAGAGCATACCTCCATATTTTGGAGTCTAAACCACTCCTCAAACTCAGCTTGGGTCTTACTAAGGTCACCGCTAGGATTCAGTAAATAAAAGGCATCCAATGGATCTATCAACGGAAATCTAGCAGCAGGCCTGTCAGCTTCCTCTAGAATAGACCTCCGTTGCAGAGCCACGCGTATGCTGGCAACAGAAGGCATGCGATACACCTCTTGCTCCCTCATAATAGGCATGTTCTCCCAAGGAAGCATCTGTGAGTAATATCTAACATCAGGTTTATATAAGTTAAAATGCTGGGAAGAGGGGAAAAAAAGGAGACATGAGAAAAGATTATTCTCGCAATGTTGCATCACCAAAATAGAAATAAGAATCCTAATTTTGTTCCTCTTCAAAATAACCACACACAGCTATAAATTTCTAAATCTTCACTTTCACAGACTACCTTCTCTACTTGATCCCAAACAAAAGGTTGAGATTGTAAAGCAACATAAATAAGATGGAAACCTGAACATTGTTGTCAAGCACGAGAACAACAGGCTCCCTACGTGTGCAATACTCCTCATGCTTTCTAGCAGAAACAATGAGAGAACCCGGAATATAATCAGCTCCATCACATGTCTTCTCCACTCCGCTACATGTATCTTTATCATGATCTTTCACGGTGCCAAAAAAACAACCTTTCTCAAGAAACACTCTCGGGATTCTCTCTTTCTCCAAAATGGTAGAATTCAAGCCACTCATAACAAATTCGAGGACGCTATGATTTACTTTCAATTTGCATTTATCGTTCAAGTCAAGCATCAACTCCTTCACATCAGGGGCCAGGGGCTCAGCATCTAACCATCGGCCCAGAAGCAAGTATTTCCATTGACCAAGCCATAATTCTTCCATGTCCCTGGTACATAATCATCAGAGCTAAGTAAAACGTTCATTATTCTGAACCTAAACAAATTAGAAACTTGCCTAAGCAAAGCTAAACGTGCTTCTATTGAATTATCAATAAAGCAACTGACCGAAGTAATTTCTGCAGGGATCTATCAAGATTAAATCTCTGAGCCCACCACAATTTGTAGTTCTGTTCAGTTTTTTCTTCAGGAAAAATTGAGCAAGTCAAATAATTTTCTCGCAAAATCGACCTAAGCGACGGAGCTAGATCATCTACCAGAGCATCACAACCCCAAGGAGAGCGCCACTCCTTCTGTACATTCCTCTCTCCAATAATTGTGCAGCCAGTGCTCAGTTCACCATCTGAATAGTCGAATAAAAGACAATCATATACTGTGGCATGCGTTAACTACATATCTAGGTTTTATTCATTATGGAAAGTGGGTACCTTGAAGAACTGAACTCAGAGGCAATAGTACCACAAATGGTTGATTTTCGGCATTCAATTGAGACAAGAGCATCCACCCATAAACAGTAGACTTAGAATGCACCAGTTCTCCTAGAAGGCTCACATAGGATTCCCCAAGTAAGCTCACACAGACAACTGCAGTGCTCGGAAGGCTCTCGAAAAATTTTGCCACACATGACTCTATCTCTTCAGTTGATTCAGGGGCAATCCTATAATACGAAGTAGCCAAAACATATCCATTAGCTACAGGAAGGTGAATAAAGAATGATTCAAGCATGGTTCTAAGTTATAAAGACATGCCACTATCACCTAACCAAAGTGCAGATATCTGCAGTCATGCTGGTCATAGCAGCTTGAGAACCCTGCATTAGAAGCAGACTGAATCACTAGATACACAAGAACAGCATACATTCAACAGAAATAATGACATAGAGAGCAATTGTTCACTGAAAAGGCAGCAAATTTGAACCTAATCACACATCAAACAGAAAGTAATGAATGAGGAGCACTAACAAAGTAACACATGGCAAATTATAAGGTGCTACGGAGAGCATGTGCTCCTACCCTAGATATTGTGTACCTTTTTTGATAAAGGTACAAGAAAAATGAAAATAGGTAAAAGAAATCCAAGTGGGAGCACATGCTCCTAGGAGCATGGTATAGATTCTGCTAACAAATAGAACACCTTAACCAAAAAAAGTATAAAACTCACCACAAGCTTTCCTAGTGTTAAAAACTTGAACCTAAACCATATAGACCGGTCAGAAATGGACTTGAACCTAAAACCCATGGCCATGAACATGAGTTTTCGACCTGAAAAACCGGATGACCCACTAAACTATAATTAAAAACTAGACTTGACCCAATGAAGAACCCAAACCCACTAGGACCCGACCCAAACTTATTGAACCCAAACCTGACTGACACATTTGACGCGTGTAGTTGTAGATAACTAGATACTACTTTAACTTTGAACTGCCTACAGCTCCAATTATGGAGCTCGTAGAGATGTCTTGCAAACTGAGATAGTTCAGGATTTTGAAGCATAAGATTCATAACGACTAAGGATTGGAACTCACATTAGCGCCTTGGCCGGAGAAAACAAACGTGTAGCAAACAATACAATACACTTTTGCAAGCCTCCATTTCCAAATATAAAACTCCAGATCACATAACAAGCAAACCTTTTAAACTCTTTGGCAAAACCCAAAATTGGACTCTGAAAAACATTAAAAACAGATCCAGAACATATGACAGTACTGCAAGCACAGAAAGACAGAAGGCCGTCATAATTCACACAGTCTACAGTCAAGAAGTTCAAGGTAATTCTGTATAAGGGGCTACATTATAGAAGATACCATCTGCATATTAAAGAGGAAAAATCTAACCACTATGTGACTCCATCCCGCTCATTCTCACTCATTCTGAACAACTTGCTCATGTAAAAAAGAAGGAAAATATATTATTTCAAAAAAAAGAAAAATATAGTAAAAAAATCCAACATTTGCAAAATGGTATGAAATAACCCGAGCTTTTGACTTTGACAACAATGAACCAACATTAGCACAAATGCGGAAGAATATCCGGTGTTCGTGCTTGGTAGAAAAGATTGTTAGTAAAGCAATCATGTGTTGCCCACATGACCTACCTTAACAGATTTCTTTTAGGTGAAAAAAACAGAGTAGATCATTCTTCCCAAATACCAATTAGACTAGCAGTATTATATCTCCCTCACTTCAGCTCAATTTTTGCAAAACAATGAGGTCAAACAAACTTAAGCCTGGGCATTTGCATGTTGAAGGAGGTAAAGTCTAATGCTGCAAACAAAAGTGGGACATTTAAAGGTGTCGTAGAATAAGTTGAATAGAGACCTGCTAAAATTTTGCATGTCGAAGAGAACTTTATAAAAAATTAGCCGCTATGTATTCTTAGAATGTCAAGCTAAAAAAACATGAAGCAACCCTTGTTTCAGGTTTGTTTCTCACTTAAAGTAGAAATAATAAGAATAAAAGTCTAGGTTGGTTGGGCGGGTTCCTCCTTTTGCTCCTCAGCCCATAGGGCTACAGGGCCCTCTATTTATGAGTTATTTATCCATTTTTACTCACCGAAAAAAAGAAGAAAATCAAATTGAGTATCATATTGTCCTATAGAGTATTGATAGACCTTACCACAAGTCCAGGATGGTTAAGTTGAACATTTCCGACCTGTGAACAAACTTCCGAGAAGCTTCAACTTATATGCTAAACATTTTACATAATAAACTCAGGCGAAGTCAAGGGAGAGAGAAGTAGATACGGAAGGCAGAGGGTCAGAGAGCGTTCAAGTCAATAGTCTATTATAGATTACTTCATAAAGGATGAAGTCTACAAATTTGTTCCAGACTAAGTATGTTATAAGGCCCAAAATTAATTAAGTTACCCACGTCAGAATCGGAGATTTAATCTCGGATGAGTCTGGGATATTTTTGTGACACATAAGCAAACGTTGGGTAATATTACTGAAAGTCAATCGTCGAGTTTTAGATAATTTTACCAACGTTAGATTATTTCACTAAAATTGCCTTCACAAATACTATATATATTCACTTCCGTTTTCAAATCATGCATTGGAAATTCTAAAGGCAACTCGACTAAACTAATGCAAAACCTGAAAGGAGCAACACCTAACACATGTGAAGAGTTTTAACAGAAAGAGAACACACCTTGATTTTGGATACAGTACAGGGTTTACGCTTCATTCCAATAGCTGCAAGGAGGTGCAGATTGTGATGAGCGCCAACTGAGGCTTGATGAAAATAAGCAGCCCAGTAGCTTTCAGAAAGCACTTTGGAAGAAGACAGAGCGGAAGACAAGTCATCTCTTGAAGCTGAAACCACATAAATCAGAGCTAGAAGCCTAGAGACCTGTTGTATTATATCATGTACACCCAACCGTAAATACCTGGTGGTTGAAGATTAAAACTGTAAAAGCATCATGCAACCAATAGCAAGCTAAGATTTTATGCTTACAACGCACAAACATTTTCATTAACAGAGAAAAAATCAGCAACCTTCTCTAAGGAACCAGAAGAAAAGAATCAACCATAAATCATTTATGATCCAACAAACAACAACAAGCTTACATAAAAAATAAAAAAAAGATACTGTTACCAACATTTCTCTAAGCAATCAAGCTATCTTCTTCCTGTAACCTACATGTAAAATCCTACTGGATGGTTTGCATGCAACCGATGTTGGGCAACATAAAACACTGCAGCCGCTAATCTCTGTGGAATCGCGATGCTAGATGGCAAGGAACCCATTGCGCTCGCATATATTGCGGCTTTAAGGCTCAGTTCAATAAATTACAAGTTGTTGAAAATTAGTTAGCATAACTTCTTGAGATCTTTTACCCACATAGATACAAAACAAATATTAACCAAGCCTCTGTAGGTGGACTTGCCTATACTGTTTAATAACCAAAAAAAGAAACAACCTTATCAACTAAAGAATAATGGATATAATAGCAGTTTGTACCCCAAGGTTTGTGGTTAGTAGCAAATAGCACCCAAAATTTTCAATTGTGTTAAACTCCATCCCGAAATTTTATTTTTTGGCCAATTCCACGAGTATCTCGAACACCATAAGCTGATATGATACGATTAAAAAGAAATATTGTAGACTCCGATCACTGCATCAAAAAATTGATGCACTACAAGATTGAGATGTTCACGGAGAGTATTAGACCTTTAGCAAGGTGACTATGGTAATAAAGAAATGCAATAAGTGATAGAAGAATTTCAAAGAACAGCAGAGAGAGACTTAAACGAAAGGCATGGAGAGAGTTCGCACATTCAGGGGAATGAGAGAGCATGCAGGTGAAGCACTGAACTTAGACCAGAAATTTTAGTGGCAAGATAGTGTGGAGAGTGGAAATAGGAGAAAATTGTAGTTATTAACAATGACTGCACTTAGGGTGCAATCTGCTCCTAGCCCCAAAGCTCTGCTAAAAATGGACGGATTTAAGTGGGGAAATGAAGAAGAGATGGGGTTTAGTTGGAGGTGAACCTCATTACAATGTAATGGGATTTCTATTCAATTGATGCAAGGAACATTGTTCAACTCCAACCCATGTAAACTGACTACACCATTGGATGTACTCAATTACACTCTCCTCGTGACTTCTCACTCTTGCCTTCATTTTACACCTTACGTACCAAATGAGGCCCCAATATATTCTAATGAGGATTGCAAACTACCAAACATGCACTTAGGGTGCAATCTGCTCCTAGGCCCAAAGCTTAGGTTTCAAATTGCTACAAGAAAGACATATCGTGAGGGATATAACTCAACCATAGGATTGATAACCCAATTCATGACGTCAAACACAGAAGAACTTGCGGAGAAAAGACTTGCAAAAACAAACCTTCTGAAATAGCAGAGGAAGCTCACGGCTGAGTACAAAAGAACGCATTAGCAATGAAACTACTTGGGGCAGTTGGATGCAGGACACATCATGGTGAACACTCCTGGATACGTACAAGAAAATTGCAATTAGCATTTACCAGGAAAAAGCAGTACTTGAACTATTTGGAAGTCTCAAATTATGATTTACACGATCCATGTGCATAACTGGATTAAACCTAGTGTCTGATACAAAATCACGCCCTTCAAAATCAGTTACAAGAATCACAATTCACAACAGCTCATATTCTACTATAAATTAGCAAAAGCCAAAGAGTAGTGAGATATTAAAGGTGACAAACAGGCAACAGATAAACTGATACATAGCACAAATCGTTCTTGAAATAACTCTGACAAACTTCATTCAGAATTTAAATTAACAAACCTGAAGGGTTTTTCCGACTCATCCCATAAAATAAAATAAAATAAAAAATTGCACGTCAAGGTGGCAATTACTAACAATAACGGAGTACTCTTTCATTTCAGCGATATTCAAAACGAACGTTTATATTAGACTTGGTAAGTTAGCCCACTTACCCCCCCCCCCCAAGTACCCCAAAAGATAAACTCTATCCATACCAATTCACTACATTTTTCAAATTCCCCCTCGCAAGATTTTAAAAAGGGAATTGCTTAATATATTTAAGCTTTGGACTAGGGTAGTACCAACCGGTCAGTCCTCTGCTTTAAAACCGCCCGAAAAATTAAAAACTTTCCTAAGCCAAACCATTTTTCTGGTTTGCAAGTTCTGACGGTCAAGCCTTAGGTCATGCATATTATTGATTTTCATTCTTGTTGCAATCTTTTTTTCATTTTTCCTCGCAAACTATTCACTACTCACCCACCCCCTCAACCCAGAAATTCTGGGCTCCTGGCTCCAACAACCTGTTCACAGCACCAAGTATTTACCTGACAACCACTACACTAAGAACATTACACTAAGAACATCTTGGATCCAACAGATGTGCAACATTCATCATTTAATTAGATTGCCCCTAACCCCTTAATGGGGAATAATTATACAAAGGCAATATATAAGTAACCACACCACCAAGCAGAGAAGCAGTCTTTGCCAAAGACTCCTCTCTTGGCACAGAATTCTAGCAAACACTTCCATATATTGTCTCTATCAAAGTGTGTCTTCTTCCCACCCCATAGCTACATAAAGTTCATAAATTTACAAGGAAAGTGTGTCTTCTTCCCATAGCACTTGAAGACCACACCGATCAAAAGTTCCAACCAGATCACAAACTAACCCAACTCCCATGCTTACATCAAGCCCTCCTCTTAAAGGCTCCAGCTCAAACAAAGAAAAACCTAATCTCTAGTTCAAGACTACATATATATATATGCCATGTTGCTCAGTAGAAGGGCTCCTGTTCCCATAAATGTCTCACTACCTCAGCAGAGCAGCACTATGCAATCAAAACTCAGAAGACTGTAATAACTGAGAAATCAGACAGCCTAAACTTTCTGAAATCAGACAGCCTAAACTCATCTTAGGATAAACTAATCTAAAAAATTCATATCATAGAAAACCGAACAAAGGCAATTTTGATTTTTCCGAAGCAAACCCATCTGAGCGCTAGACAAGTAGCATTGTTGTTCCACTTTAAGGAAAAAATACCCAGAAAGATCCATCACAAAAGTTGTTTCCTTCCCTAACATTATACTAAACATTCTCAAGTATCTACATAGCCAATTTCAGGACCAGCAAAAATATGAAGTACTATGTAAAGAGTTAGTGGTTTCTAAAACCAATTGGGAAAAGTATATCTCAAATTTCAGCATCAAGTAGAGCACATATTTTTCGCCTTTCATCACAAATCAAAGCACTTGGTGTTGTGGTATATATATGTATAGACACAGTAGCAAACATATACATAAGTCATTGTAACGAACATTGGCAATATCGGCACGAATGCATGTGTGGACCATGCCTGGGCACCTAAAGCACAAGCTTCATTCGTACCTTGTGTCCCTGGAAAATAAGGCTTGCAAAGAAAACCAGCAAAGATTGTAAAATACTTCTGCACATTCGACTGCAAAAATATCTTCAGGAATGTCCCCGCCCGATAAATCCATCTTAAGCGGGGAAGATTGCGAACAATGACAATCATTTCCTCCCAGCAGTATAGATATGCATTTAGAATATATCTTGTGCAGCCAGTGCGTTCCAGCAGCAGGTCCTTCGCACTTACCTACAAAATAAACATGTTTGAAGGGGAAAAAACCAGCAACTGACTTAGTCTGAGTCAAAAAAGCCTATATAAGTTTAAACTAATACCAAAAGGAATGTAAGAACGAAATATCATCATTAAAACACATGAAAGGAATCCACAACCAAATGCTTTACATTTTGACAAATAAACTGTCACACTAGCCTTTCGGGTTAGAAGCTCCAAACACTAGACCCTCCAACCCCCCCCCCCCCCCCCTCCCCCCCCCCCNNCCTCCCCCCCCCCCCCCCCCCAATTCACCCTCCTAGAGGGAGGTTTGCCAGTTCCTGACTTCCAGTCATGACTTCCAGTCAATAAAGTACAAAACTGAAATAGAATATTATGTATTCAACTATCAAAAATGCTATGGAACCATTATCGTCGATCATTGCTCTTTGCAAAGGTTGCACGCAACATAGACCTGGCTCATAATCCTTTCCAAATAAAATAGAAACAAAAGGTCCTTTTAATATGCATACATAGGCTAGAAGTAAACACTCAGCAAAGGATAGAATGCAAAGCTACTCTGACTAGACAATGCCTTAAAAAAACATATCCAAAAAGCTACACTTCAGGTAACTTAACCTCGGAGAAGCACAATATCGAGCAGGCCAAGTATAAACAAAGGGAAGCATCAAAGGAATTGTAATTTTTGTGCCAAATCTATAATCATATAACAATAACGAGTTAAATCTTCTTATCTTCTCTAGCAGAGTTGCCACTGTTTTATCATTCATAGGTACTAAAATGCAAAATAACCTTGCAGCTATAGTTATTTTACGCAGTAAAGACATGAAACTGATTATTACCTAAGCCAATGAGTAGTCTCAGTATTTGTCTCCTGCGAAAAAATTCCCACTTCATTTGAATGAAACAAGTGAACGAATCAAAACATTTGAGTTTTGCTGAGAAACATTTCTCACAATCAACCCTCTCTAGAATTATTGTTGCTTCACTTTTCTGCAGGGGCTCGGAGTGCCTATCAGTAACGTTTGGTATGTCTCCAACAGACACAGCTCTGTCGCACTGAGAAGACTGCTTTCTAGAACGAGTTACTCTCATGTTTGGCATTGTTACAACAGTCGCCGAAGATTCCAGTTCTTTCTTCATCTTCTTAGACTTCTTAGCTTCTGTTTTCACTTTTGTCCTCTCAGGCTTAATTGGATTCTTATTACCTGGACGACTTACATTAGTCCTATTATCAATTTCCGCTTTCATGGCAACTTCATCCCCTGGCATGGTGTTTGCTGACTTTGCTTCTTCAAGCCAGACCACAAGATCACCCTTCTTGAGCGAAATTAGCCTTCTAAGAGATAGTTCATATGGATTTCCTTTAGCGCAATGGACACCTTTTCTCTGCAATTTACCAAGTAGTTCATTCACCATATTTTCCAACAGGAGGGAGCACGTAACGCATGTGACAGAGTTCCTTTCAACAGCCAAAAGTTGCTCGGCAGTCCCTAATTCCTTCTGCGCCAAATCTAAGAGGCACTTTCCATGGTATAATTTCCCTGAATAATAACCGAAAAGAAGTCAACAGTCTCCAAAAGACCAGGTAACAATAAAATGGGATACCAAGCATGCTTGGCTTGGTGGTCAGGAATCGTTACCAGGAAGGGGAATTAATTCCCTCTTCCCCTCTCTCCTAGGGGCCCAGCCAATATATATTGGCCTGGAAAAGGTCTTTCCCAATCTAGTACCCATTTATCTCAATTCTCAACCAGCCAATATAAAAGTCACAATAAACAATGAGACTAAGTGTGAGCACAAGTAATCAAAATAAACAAGCACAACTAGTTCATTTACATACCTAGACAAGAGGAGAAAGCGATGATGAAAGGAGGCAAGCTTTGCAAGCAGGAGATGCTCTTGCCAACTATAAATTGAGCTTCTGCTTCAGCTACATTTCCAAGTGCCTCATTGATAATACCGACCTAACATTTTGATGCTAGTTAGAGCAATATAGTGTGAGGCTTTAAAACCCAAGCATCAGTCATCTTATACCCAGCAAAGTTTAAGTAGTGAACCTGCAAGGAACTCTCAAGGAAACACCGCAGCACATTCCATGGAGTAAGAACAAAACCATCTGAATTTTGTACGTATGTTGCACTATTGGGCCAAGCTCCTGCAGCCGCTTGATCTAATACATTAAACTGACTAATGCAATCAGATGACTTCCGTATAGCTGCCCCAATTTTATCGTGATTTGGGTCAAGCTGCTTAAATGAATAAGAGAAATGCTCCTGCAACAGCTTACTGCGCAGCAGCTGAGCTTCTTTGGCACAGGACAAGGCCTTCAAAAAAAAAGTAAGAGAATAAAGAGTTAAAGACTATAAGAAAGGCGATAAGATTCTATTATATCAAGATCAACAATTCCTAGAAATCTAACTGGCTTTCCCTGGTATACAAAAGTCTGGATAAATTGGCCATCAGCATTGTTATTTACTAATGTTTGTCACATGTAAAAAGAAATTAAGGTAGACATGTAGGGCGATGATAACCAGCAAGAATATCAGCAGGGTTTAGGGAGAATGTACTTCAACCTTCAAAAAAACAAAGGTATTATCACCTAAAGTAAACTAACAAAAGAATCTTTGCAGCACATGGCCTTCTACACATAATTTAGCAGCAATCAGGAGATAAAATGTGTATTAAAAATACCTCAATCATTCTTCCAGAGGAGCAGAGCCTTTCACTCAGATCATAGTATAGATACCCAGCTATAAAAGATGTAGAGCCCGGCACCGAAACCTACATAATAGTAAACCACCAGGAATCATTTATATCATGAATAAAAGAATCATCAAGTTCTATCTGTTACAAAACGGCAAATTACGGAGTTTTACATTTGAAATAAGATGTGAAGCAATCTCATTCACTTCATCAACAGAGATATCTGATCGTAGAGATGTCTTGTGCTGATGAAAGGCGAGGGGAAAGAAAGAACACAGAGGTGAGAAGTTCTGCTGGAGCCCAACTGAAAGTGGCTGAGAATCCTTCAGACTACTGATCCAGAAGTCAAGCGACTCGGCTTCTTTACCGTAATGCTTCGAAAGAGTCTCTATGAGTGACTCATTGACAGGTACAACACAGAGTGCATGATTGACCCTTCGAGGTCCCCACAGTAATGACAAACATTTTTCCAATGAAACATTCATCTTTTTCAACACTTTAGCCATCACGATAAGTACATCTGAATAAAGAGTCGTATCACCCTAGAAATAGATGGAAAGGAAAGCATGATCAGAAAAAAAAAATAGATTGAAAGGAAAGCATGATCAGAAAAAGAAAAAAAAATAGCTTGATCGGAAACGTGTTTATAAGATCAGAATCCGGAAGAAAGCAATGAGGCACAAGTGGTAACCACACCTTAATGGACAACAAATCACTGATGTAATAAAGAAGTATCAGCACATGCTCACATCCCATAATACTGTCATTATTGGAAACGCAATCAAGAGAATCTGTCCTCAGCCACAAGGTTACAGCTTCACGGACGTCATTAAGAATATCCTGCTTAAAAGACAAATGAACGACGAATTAGAGAGGACCAATGTACATCTTCAATTTAAGAAGACCACAAGAGCGGTCATAACTTAAAATATTCGATAATTCAAATATGGCAAAAAAGACTGTCTGGCTGTTGTACCTTTGAGTTAGAAATGGCTTCCTGAGTGCAAAGGGCACGTAAGCAATACACAAAAGCCAATTGATGAGATGCAAGCGTAGCTTCATTTTCAGTCATGTCGTAGGAGCTGTTCTGCCGAATGAGCTAAACCATGTCAAACAACAGAAAGAAACAAGTTCACATAATGGAATTAGTCGAAGACCGATATTACTCACAATTGATTCAATTGCTTCTGACAAACAACAGATACAAGTCTCTAGACCTCCAATTCCACAGGTCCTCAATAACATTCCTTTCCTAGCTAGAATTACAGGTCTCTGGATAGACATGTTAGAGTAATGCACTTTCTGCAAGAGGATGTCAATGATTTCCATTTGCATTCTATGACAAAACTCAGGGTACAAGTTGCTCATTTCCTGATACGCTAAAAGTTCCTGAGACAAATTTAAGCAAGAGAATAAGAACATCAGTGAAAGATGGTCAAGAGCCAGAGGACAAGCCTAAAGCCAAAAGTACCAGAAAGCACAAAATTACAAGGTAGCCTAACCTGCTCTAAGATTATTCCAATGATTTCATTTGTGACATTGTGTTCCCCCAAACAAGGAGAGCACAGGAGATAAGAACTCAAGATGGGAGCATTAGCATCACTTTTTGTATGCGATTTACACTGAATCTGTAAAACAGGAGGCAATAAGCAGCTAGTTGAGCACTTAGCTAACTGTCTAAAAGCGCCAGAAGTTTTCAAGAAATACCTTGGCCCAACGCTTTATCAATGCAAGAGGATATGGAAGCTTCCCAAAAAGTTTTCTGGCACGACACCATTTTTCAAGACCATACAACATGACCTTGTCGACCTTATAGCTACCGATTTGATCAAGTATGTCCACAAGGAGAGAGTTATCTTTGCATGCCTCACTGACAGAGTCAGCAATGTTCTCTTCAGGCAGCTCTCCATCAAATCCTTTCAATTTGCCCACAAATATCTCACAAAGAAGCACACAACGACTCCATGATGCTCTACAACAAAATTTTCCAGCCTTTGAGGCCTACATGCGCAAGAACTAAACCAAGTCAACAAAACAGGACCATCAGGTAGACAATAAAGATTTCAACCAGCCTTTCTGATAGCAGTATTAGGTTTGTAATTTTGAGCATGTCTAATTTTTCCAGATAAGTTATCTTGGTATGTCCATTAACCTGTAGGAAAACTGCCTGAGCTACATTTGAGCTAGCTTGACTCATGGAGTATGGTGAGCAAAAGATCAAGAGAAGAACCTTATTAGCATATGAACAGTTCCCACAGGCAGCAGAAAAAAATTAAGATGGTTGTTGAACAAGCCAATCAGACTATCCTTTATCCCACAGCCTATTTCCAAATTACAGCAAATATTCACGTTTGGGAAATTTTTGAATGCCAATTAGCAAAGTTTTTGGGTTATATCAGCACCTAACTCTCCACAACCCACTTAAATTGCAAAAAGTACTAACAATTTTTGCAGAAAAATTTTGAAAACTGCACCTTGAACCTTGGTGAAACAATTAGACAAAAGAAGCCCATATTTTTCTTTCTTTTGTATCAAAACTCAAGGAGTAGGCAGCAACAAACAGACTTTGATAGTAGACATTGGCTTAAGCAAAACCCATTTGTGAAGCAGAAAAGGAACTAAAGAAATTAAAGATATTAACATGATTAAATGTAAATAACAAGACTACAAGAAGAAAACCTCTTTCAACTGTTTCTGGCGATAGAACTCCACAAAGAGGTTGTGAAGCATGGTGACGATGTAGTTGAGCATTTGGGGTTGTAAAGATAATAGGCATTTGTCAGAAAAAAGAAAGTTTACAAGCTTCTTACTACCCTGCAATAACAAGAGTAAAAGCAATTAGCCTTGTAAAGTAAAGCTATTGACAATTACGTGCATGACAAAGGTACATGTCGGAGCGCATGCTCCTAGAAGCACGATATGCATTCTGGCTTATACCTTCGCCAGCTTGCAATCAACCCCCCCAACCCCCCCCCNNAAAAAAAAAAAAAAAAAAACGGAGGTTATTAGCTAGAAAAGCTTGGCAACTTGCCTTCAATGTACCTTGGTATTGCAATCGAATTTTAAAGAGAGAGTGAAAGCAGCCATAGAGATCCTCAGCAAAATCATGTCAATTTCATCACAATCATCCTTATCCCTGTAAAACATTGAGAAGAAGGAAAAGCTTGGTTAGCAATCCTCCAAATCTACGAAACTATTCGGAATGTGGTAATTTTCCTTCTCTTCCACATAACTATTAACAGAGAGAAACAGAGAGAGATGTTCAATATATTTCCATGACACTAGGAGTCTCAAGTAAGTAAAAGAGATGTGAAGGATAATCTTAAGTAGTTCACACCAAAAAGAAGGTAATGCAACATTCCTTTACCACCCACAAGTGATGCAGGCAACAGCCTAAAGAAAATTAGAAAAGCATATTTCAAGAGAGAAAAGGAGAACAGGTACAAATGTCACTACTTACTTTTGACAATGAAGAAAGAGAGAGAAGTATTCAAGGAAGGTCTCCTGGATAAGCTTCAGAGCATTTCCTAAGGGAGACTCAATATCTTCCTTGACTATAGTTTGCCTTTCTGAATTTACAAATTGAGCAAGTGGGCCACACAAGAACTTAAGAGCATTTAAATAAAACAATAAGTAAGCTTCTGATTCGGAGCGGTAGTATTTCTTGCCAGATACCAGCAACGAGGATAAATCTTGTAGCTTATCCCAGCCATCAGGCAGGGACATCCCTGAAGTGCCCTTTGAACCCTTTGGATCCCCAAAATTAGAGAGGTAAAGCCCCATTGCATAAAGCCTTTGAATCAAACTAATGTATACCAAATCCTGCTCAAAACAATTATACCAATCATTAGAACTATGGAATCGAGCAATACTACACTTCACAGGTTGCATTCACAAACTACTTTATGAAGTCCCAGACCACGAACCTGAGAAAAATTGCCTGCAGATTCGTACAGATGGGTAGCAACAGCAACACGCACATTCAGAAAAGCCGATCGGCATTTATAGGCACAACTATACAAATATTGTACAAACTCCTCTAGTTCTTCCCCCATTCTGCCCTGCGAAGGACAGCCAGCAGGCAACAGTCTTTAGTCGAATAACATTTCACCAAAGAAACAAAAATAATGAAAATGGAGTATTGACAGAATCAAGACGACATAGCTCTTGCTCCAATAAACAAAAGCATTAAACAAAAAAAAGGAGATATAACGGAGACAGAAAAGACTTGAGTTTGTTGATAGCTTTTACCCAGCAATTCAATTTATCAAGCTAAAAGCACAACATATAACTCAGGAATCAAAAAATATTCTCGCAATTCACAAAGCGACAAAGGCAACGTATACTCCTCTAACTCATTCCAATCACTTCCTGATCTTACTCATAGTTTGTTGATCTAGCAGTCAAGTAGGGATCTTGACATAATCTTGGTAGGAAAAAAAACACTGCTCTCCAAATATAAAGTAGCAAGTTATATTCATCCGTAGTGTACCATGGTCCCAATGTTCAAGTATAATCAAATTGAAATCATTATCAATGAGAAGGATTTGTTCACTTCTTTTACTATCCCCTTCTCTCTGTAGTGCTACATACTTCAGTTCAGACAGATGATACAAAATTACAAATGAAGACATAACCTATATTTTGAAGTCTAAGACTCTTCAAAATAATTCACATTTACCTATTCTCCAGCACCAGTCAATCGGGCAAATCTTATTTATATTAAACCTATAACTATTTCTCAGTTGGATTGTTCACAACAGCATTTCTAGCAAGAGAAGCAGCACTTTTAATTTAAATAGTAACAAATGAGTTCGAAAAAAACAATGACGATAAAACCAAAATATCTAACCTGAGAACTTTGAGCATTCAACAACTGCGTGTATTCATTAAATGTCGCCGCAAAGAACTCGAGTACCAAATCCCCTTCAAAATGCTTAACTTCTTTGATCAAGAAATTTGTGGCATTCTTCATGTGAGCTAATAACCTCCACTGCAGCTTACTGGATGCACCAGCTTCCACATGCCTATAATTACAATGTGTAAATTAATCCAGTAATGAACACCCTTAGTGAACATCAAAATATTTGGTTCAGAAAACATTTCTAATCCATCAACTGCTCAACAGTGCCCGTACAATTCTTCCTTGTTTCCTCAATAGAAAATTCAAGTCCAAATCTATTCTGTCATGCATAGCAATTCAAACTACTCAACTCACAACACCTACACTAATAGAAAAAAATCCACAAAATACTGTTACACTCGCATTTTCACCTTAGAACGGACTCTTTTGACCTATTTGTTTTGGTCTCGCAACTCAAAAATGTGATATTGGTTCAGACATCAATATTTTCCATCTATTATACGACAATGAGCGAGCCGCTAACTCTTGTTGCCACGATGAAACAACCAAGTACACATTCACCTATCATGTCTAGCAAACTGACAAGCAATTCTACTAGTGACTAGTTCAACTTTCAAAACAAAACCTACTCATAACTCACCAACCAAAGCAACCTACATTATTACAAAAACAATCCACCAAATACTTTTTATTCACATCTGCAACCCTACAATCAACTTCTTATACTTTTTTCACAATCTACCTTATTATTACCCTGAATTCTACATGTCTTAGCATAACACCAAAACCTAGCAATAAAAACATAATGTGCAACTCAATCTGAATCACAGGCTTACAATAGTGTTTAGCTAAACCAAGGCAATCCTCCTCCAACAAATCCAACACAAAGCATATACTGATCCTCTTATAAAGTTCAACAAGGCACATAAGCATAGAGCAACGGAATTTCCAAGCTCAAAAACGCGCATAACCATAACATTTACATTAACATTTGGTCTCTACGTGCCTAAATTAAAACGCTTAGCCATCAAAAACCTAGCAATACAAACACAACGCATATAATAATTTTATTCACAAGCTTAAAATCACGTTAGCTGAGCCAATGTAAACCTCCTCTAACAAATCCAACACAATGCATATATACTAATCCTCTTATAAAGCTCAACAAGGCACACAACCATAAAAACAATAAAATTTGCGAGCTCAAAAACGCGCATAACCATAACATTTAAATTACCATCTCTAAAAATAAACAAAATGCCAAACACAATGCATATATTAATCCAAACTTTGTGCGCACATTTCACACCAAAAAAGAAAAAAAAATACTATGCCAAACATAATGCATATACTAATCCCATCCACAAACTCAAATAAACCGCGATTACCTAAGCCACAGCCGAACCACCTCCAAGAAAACCAACACAATGCATATACTAATCCTCTTATAACAGCTAGTCTTGGGAGAGACCGTCTACTTTTATTATAAAAGTAGACCAAGCCATGCTGGCCAATAAAGGCATATCAATCTACAACTAGTTTGGGCGTGTAGGGAGCATAAGAAAATTTACCTAGTAAAAAGTTGGTCTACTTTTTATTATAAAAGTAGATGGTCTCTTCTAATAATTTGTGCTCTTACAAAGCTTAACAACAAACACAAGCAAAGAGCAATCAAAATTCGCAAGCTTAAAATCGCGCATAAACCACAACCTTTGCAAAAATACAATGCCAAACACTATGCACTCAATACTAAACCAATCCAAAAACTCAAAAAAAATCGCGCATACCCATAACATTTGCAAAAATAAAATGCCAAACACTATGCACTCAATACTAAACCAATCCAAAAACTCAAAAAAAATCGCGCATACCCATAACATTTGCAAAAATACAATGCCAAACACTATGCACATAACACTAAACCAATCCAAAAACTCAAAAAAATCGCGCATAACCATAACATTTGCAAAAAATACAATGCCAAACACTATGCACATAATACTAAACCAATCCAAAAACTCAAAAAAAATCGCGCATACCCATAACATTTGCAAAAATACAATGCCAAACACTATGCACATAACACTAAACCAATCCAAAAACTAAAAAAAAACCGCGGTACCTAAACCACGGCCGAACCTCCTCCAGCAAAACCAACACTCTCGAATACCTCCCCGCATCCGCATCCTTACTCTTAGTGAGCGACACACACTGCAGAACCAGGAGCACCAAATCCACAACCAACCTGGCAAACTCCCCCTCCATCTCCCCACTCCCCCTACCCTCCCCACCCCCGATAAATTTCGGCACGAGGAGCCCGTGCTGAACCCCATAACCCCAGCCATCCAGGTGGAGCCCACCGAGCCCCCTCAAAACCCTGAACCCCTGGGTGACGGCATCCTCGTAGCGGTCCCAGCGCAAAAGGCAATGCGCGTAGCGGGCACGCTGGAGGTGGGGCCCGTGGGGCTTGGATTGGAGGAGGGGGGTGACGGCGTCGAGGGAGTCGAGGCAGAGGGAGTAGGAGTGGAGGAGGTGGGGGTGGTGGAGTGACGTGGCGGGGTGTGGAGGGGTCTCGAAGAGGAGTTTCGGGAGGAGGGACAGGGATTTGCTTATGGTTGGGAGGTGGGTTTTTAGGAGGGACCGGGTTGCTGACGTGGAGGGCTGGGATTGGTTGATGAGGGGGGACAGGAAGGTGGTGTAGAGGGGGGTTAGGTCGCTGAAGTCGCGGGTTTCGAGTTTGGTTACGAGGGTTGTGGGGTCCACCATTGTGTGAAAATGGAAATGGAAATGAGCGGGAAAAGGAAAGGGGGGGGGGTTTTGAGGGAGTGTGGGGTTGGCTTACTGAGTACGCTTTCTTGGGTTTGGAGTTTGGGCCGGGTTGTGTGAGTGTGTGACTGGCTGGCTGGCTGGCTGCCTACGGATGGGCTTTGCTGGTGGTCATAGAGCCATAGAGCTGGCAAAACCGACCCGATTTGATCCGAGAAATTGAAACCCGACCCGATGAGAATTTGAAACCCGATACAACCCGAAAAGGTGAAACCTGAAACCGACTCGAGTTGACCCAAAACCGATTCAACCCGAAACAAGACCCGACCCAAACCGAACTGATTTGGATATCGATCACATAATTGACTGAATTATACTAGCTAATTATCCTCAAAAAACATTCAAACTTTGTTGTAAATACTATATTTTTACTTTTTTCCTAAAATTTGATATAGAATGTTGGATAAAATTTTGGTAATTTGATAGAATAACTCGGACCGAAGTTGACCCGAGACTACTTTGACTCAAAATTGACTCGATCTAAAAACTACCTGATGTGACCAAAAATCGATATGACCAAAAGCGACCCGAAGGTTGTCATAACCCAAGTTGACCAGAAACCGACATGACCCAACCGACCTGCCCCGACCCAAATCCATTGGTGGATGGGTTCCTATTTTTTTGGTATAATAGAGAGGCAAAGCCGCAATAAAGAACTAAGCCTATGTTTGGGAGAGAGACTGTAAAGTAATCATCGTTATATCTCATTTAACACAAAAATTGAGGGGGGTAGGGGAAAGAGGAGACTTATATGAAGGGAAATATAATTGATTATTTCTACTCATGTAGTGGTGATAATATGGAATCAACTTGAACAATGAGCATTACATTAGTTACTGTAGTGGGAGCTACGACATAGCAATGATAACTAGTTTTTGGACCTGACGATGCCGAGAAAGCGTGATTTTTCTGTATTATTTGAGGATAGAGGTCATAAATATTTGCATGTAATTGGTATATTCGAATCACTTATTTTAAAAAATTCAGGTGCATTAGATGGTCTAACAATAAAGTTAATTTATTTATATTTATGGTATAATTGAGCATGTGTGAATATATCTGTAACCATTTGAGATTGAAAACCAATGTGTGATCTCATACGCTTAATCTATTTTAGTCGTAAGCCTAATTAAATTGTGTGTGCAACCTCCAGGCCTCTGTTTGCGAGTGATCACCTACAAAGGCTGTTGTGTTAACCTTTGAGAGCGTATTTCGGCGTGTGAACGATTACCACCATTGTCGGACCGTAATAGCTTTCAAGTCAGAGACCACCATACCACGACACAACCTTAAACTCCGATAGTTTTTTCTTGTTTATACCATTGCTAAATTTTAAGAAAAGAACTAGGTCAAGTGGTTGAAGCTATTTTACGCTAATCATGAGGAGGGGGGGGGTCGATTCTTATCTGCGACATTGTGAACCATTGCTAAATTTATGTTTTAAGGGCCTGTTCTCTTCAACTTATTTCTACTTATTTTTATAAAAAATAAGATAAACTCAGATAAATAAGAAAATTCCAGATAAAATAAGTAAAGTTCAGAAAAATAAGCAGAAATAAGTAAAGTTCAGGAATATAAGTAAAAATAAGAAAAATAAGTAAAAATTAGTAAAGTTGAACTACCAACACAACATGAATTTGGAAAAATAAGTAAAAATAAGTAAAGTTTAGAAAAATAAGTAAAGTTCAAAAAAACAAGTAAAAATAAGAAAAGTTAGAAACAATCAGGAAAAATAAGAAAAATTGAGATAAGATAAGATAAGATAAGTGAATATAAGTTTAGAGAAAATACCCTAACAATTTGAAAGGGTGACCACTCTAAACTAGTTTTTTTTTTTTTTTTCTACATGAGATGGTATAACAAGAGACTAGTTAAAAGTAAAAAGAAAAATAAAAATTTGTGAAAACAAAAACGTGGAAAAAACCAAGCAACACGTAGGAGCACGAGAGGGCAAAACCGTAAACCAACAACCATTCCCAAACCACCTTTCCCCTCCCCCCTCCAGATCCAAAAACAACGGCCAGGATCACCCCACACAAGACAAACACCCTCATTGGTCCATCCCACACCGCTCGCTCTCCCATTGGTCCACGTCATTTCCTATGACGCTTTCCTTTCCCCCTTTCTGAAATAACTAAAAATAAAACTAAAGAACCATTAAAAAGACAACAGAAAACAAATAAGTAAACCCACTCTGATTGGCTCTTAAAACAACAGAACCACCCCCATTGGTCCACGTCAGCAGGTATGACACGTCCGCACTTAACAAACTAACTTGATGACTCTGCTTTATAAAACTGTGTCTCATTTCTCATTTCTGTTACACAGGTCGGACATTATATCTTACGGAAGAACCGTCTTAGTGTTACACAGGTTAGTAACTTTTGATATTGTTACAAGTTAAGGAGAGTATGGCCGGAGCGTGGAATGCGCGCGCTTCTTCTATTGTCCTTGGGATTATCTTATGCGGTGAGGTTTTTTTTTTTTTTGTGGAAATGTTTATGTTTAGATCGTATGTTATAATGTTGTTTTTATGTGATGATTGATTGCTTTTTTTTTTTGCTGTTGTTGTTGATTATTTGTGTTGCATGGATTTCGGATCTTTTTGATGTGTTGAGAATGAGAGTGAGTGAGAAAGTGAGGTAGTTAGTTGATTGATGTTGTTTGATTGATGTAGAAAGTGGAAAGTAGATTGAATGTTGTGATTTGGATGTTTGATTTGTTGATTATTGCTTGATTTGAGGAGAAATGAGTGTGAGATGTGGAGTGTTTTGGATTGGATCTGTGGATTTATGAGTGTGATTATGAGCTGAATCATGTGTGTTAATATAAAGATAGCGTTTGAATTGATTATGATTAGTTGCAGTAAATCTGATGATAGATTGGGAGGTTGATATAATGATATGGACTATAGAGTATATGAATGAATGTAACATGAATCTGATAGCTAGGAGGTTGTGGAAGCTATGGAGTTGTAGGATTCAAGCTGGCTAAATTATCAGGTGTTTTCGCAGTCGATTTGGCGTTTAATGCGTTTGTTGCATGTGAATGATTAGAGATGATGATTAGAAATGATAATTAATTAGTGGTTTATGGGATTATATTAGGCATAGATTTGTTGACGTCGACAGTAGTTGTACGTGCATTCCGATACTTTGTAACAAATAGTCAAACTTGATCAGGTGTTTTTGAGGTCGATTTTACGTTTAATGCGTTTTTGATTAGTTACATTTTGTTGCACGTGAATGATTAGAGATGATTATAAATTAGTTGTTTAGTGGATTAGGTTTGACATAGATTTGTCGACGTCACCTGCAATTGTATTTGTATTCCAATGATTTGTAACAAAGTAGTGAACTTGATATCTTGAGCTAGGTTCTCATATAACATGGCTTTACGCACTAGTATGAAATGAGTTAATTGCAATGTCGTATTCAATAATTCTAGTGTCAAAAGTATGGTTTGCCTGTTATGAAATGATATTACAATTACCCGGAGTAGTTAATAATCTCGGAGTTGAAGTATGGGTTGGCTTTTATGAAACGATCACATTACAGTATCACGGTGTAATTTATAATTTCGGTGTCGAAGTATAGCTTGGCTGTTCAGGCAATTAGTACATAGATGTATATTATTCTGTTAGCAATATGTAACTATTAAGGTGTGCAAGTGAGTTAACATAATTCTTCTAATATTGGAATGATCAGGAGGATTATTTGCCTTCGCTATCGCAAAAGATGAGGCTCCTAAGCTAGGAACCGTGATCGGCATTGATCTTGGTACCACCTACTCATGTGTGGGTGTATACAAGGGTGGCAAAGTTGAAATCATAGCTAACGATCAAGGTAACCGTATCACTCCATCATGGGTCGGTTTCACTGACAGCGAGAGGCTGATCGGTGACGCTGCCAAGAATCAGGCAGCTTCTAACCCCGAGAGGACCATCTTCGATGTCAAGAGGCTTATTGGAAGAAAGTGAGCATCTACGCTTTGTAACTTCTTATTTTTTCAATTTGTCAATCATGCAATTTCTTTAACTAGTTCGCATGCTGATATGATCATCTGTTGGTGGATAGGTTCGAGGACAAGGAAGTCCAGAGGGACTTGAAGCTTGTTCCTTACAAGATCGTCAACAAGGATGGAAAGCCTTACATCCAAGTCGATATCAAGGATGGCGAGACCAAGGTTTTCAGCCCTGAGGAGGTCAGCGCTATGATTCTCACCAAGATGAAGGAGACGGCTGAAGTTTACCTTGGCAAGCCCATCAAGGATGCCGTTGTCACTGTTCCTGGTTAGATGCCGAAACTGTTATCTCTTTACAACCATTACGAGCTTGTTTATTAGATAATGACTAATTTATGGCATTGAAAATCTGCAGCTTACTTCAATGATGCCCAGAGGCAAGCCACCAAGGATGCAGGAGTCATCGCTGGTTTGAATGTCGCTAGGATCATTAATGAACCAACTGCGGCAGCTATTGCCTATGGTTTGGACAAGAGGGGTGGTGAGAAGAACATCTTGGTCTTTGACCTTGGTGGTGGTACCTTCGATGTCAGTATCTTGACCATCGACAATGGTGTTTTCGAAGTTCTTGCAACCAATGGAGACACTCACTTGGGAGGTAAGATACTTTAAATCGCATTATAATTTATAACTTTCGGCCTATATATATTTATTTGAAACCTGAAATTTGTATGATTGAGATAATTGGTGTTTTTTATTGCCTAGTTTTGACATGTATTAATCGTTATATATTCTCTGTTTGTTCTGTAGGTGAGGACTTTGACCACAGGCTCATGGAATACTTCATCAAGTTGATCAAGAAGAAGCACAGCAAGGACATCAGCAAGGACAACAGAGCTCTTGGAAAGTTGAGGAGGGAGTGTGAGCGCGCCAAGAGGGCCTTGAGTAGCCAGCACCAAGTCCGTGTTGAGATTGAATCTCTGTTCGATGGAACTGATTTCTCTGAGCCACTCACCAGGGCTCGTTTTGAGGAGTTGAACAATGATCTGTTCAGGAAGACCATGGGACCTGTCAAGAAGGCAATGGATGACGCTGGCTTACAGAAGTCCCAGATTGACGAGATTGTTCTTGTTGGTGGAAGTACCAGGATTCCCAAGGTCCAGCAGCTCTTGAAGGAGTACTTTAACGGCAAGGAGCCCAATAAGGGAGTTAACCCTGACGAGGCTGTCGCTTATGGTGCCGCTGTTCAGGGTAGCATTTTGAGTGGAGAGGGTGGTGAGGAGACCAAAGGTAATTAACTAATTATTCGAGTCTAGTATCACAGTTGCAGGGAATGTATGTTTCAGGACATTGGACTAATTGGGTTATGTTTCTGTTACAGAAATTCTTCTGTTGGATGTCGCACCTCTTACCCTTGGTATTGAGACTGTTGGTGGAGTCATGACCAAGTTGATTCCAAGGAACACCGTTATCCCCACCAAGAAGTCCCAGGTTTTCACCACTTACCAGGACCAGCAGACCACTGTCACCATCCAGGTAGATAGAGGCATAGTCACTTGTTTAAATTGAGTTGAAACTGCCCTTGTAAACTGTGATCTAATGTGGGATCGAAATGTTATTTGACAGGTCTTTGAAGGTGAAAGGAGTCTTACCAAGGACTGCAGACTTCTCGGGAAGTTTGACCTTACCGGAGTTGCACCTGCACCTAGGTATGTTAAACTGTGAAGATTCTTGTCTAGTTAATTGCAAGAAACATGTCTTTATGAGTCATTGCTGACATTTCATTGTCTATGTAAACAGGGGAACTCCTCAAATTGAAGTCACCTTTGAGGTTGACGCCAATGGTATCCTGAACGTGAAGGCAGAAGACAAGGCCTCAGGAAAATCCGAGAAGATCACAATCACCAACGACAAGGGTCGTCTCAGCCAGGAAGAAATCGAAAGAATGGTCAAGGAGGCCGAGGAGTTTGCTGAGGAAGACAAGAAGGTGAAGGAGAAGATTGATGCCAGGAACAGCCTGGAAACCTACGTCTACAACATGAAGAGCCAGATTGGCGACAAGGACAAGCTTGCTGACAAACTCGAGTCTGATGAGAAGGAGAAGATCGAGGCTGCTGTCAAGGAGGCCCTCGAGTGGTTGGACGACAACCAGAGCGCCGAGAAGGAGGACTATGATGAGAAGCTCAAGGAAGTCGAGGCTGTCTGTAACCCCATCATCACCGCTGTCTACCAGAGGTCTGGTGGGCCATCAGGTGCCAGCGCTGACTCAGAGGACTCTGAGGACCACGATGAGCTTTAAATGAATCTCTAATCTACTGGTTGATGGCTTATTAGGTTTAGACTGATGAGTAAAGTATTCGCTTGTGGGATGTCTTGGCAGAGCGAGATGATGCATTAGAATATGACCGGAATCTAGATGAAAAGTCTGGGTTGGGGAGACTCCTTGAATTTTATGGTCTCCCTTTCCCACCAAGTTCAATTTTTGAGAGACAATGTATAGGATATATTTCAACTGTTTGTCAGCTGGAGCACTTAGTTTTTACTTCCTTCAAATTCATAAATACTTCTGTTTTGTTTTTTTCACTGTTTTTAATCTCTGTTCAGAAATTTACCGCGTATTATACTCTGATATGATCATCCTTACCACTCTAAGTTTGTGGTCACTACATGAAGTTACGGATGGAGAATCAAATTGTCAGACCATATCTTTTGCATATGTGTTGTTAGCGCTAGTTACATGTTGCATTCAGGTGGTTTGCTGATTCAGTGGTATATCATTGAGGATTTCGCCCAACGTTTAAAGAAACTAGGAAACAGTCCCGCCAAAACGTTTAAAGCATATTGTCAAGGGATGACTTTTTAACACCCTTAAAGTCGCTCCTCGTGCGCCACTTAACTCACGGTCCCGTCGGAGTTAAGTCAGGCTCCCTTACTAGCAATGAAGCTAGGTATGGCTAAGAATGGAAAATGTTGTGAAGGAGAAGGAAAAGAATGCAAGAGATCAAAGAGTGGAAGGTTAAACCTTCTATGTATTACTAAGAAAGCTTAGAAATACAAGTGAGTGAGTTTATGTGTGTGCAAAACTGAGTTGTGGGATCCTCTTCCCATGTACAAGCCTTGGGGTATTTATAGACCCCTTAGAACTCCTACACAAAACCTAGAACATTCTAGCCTACTCCCAGCTAGAACTATGTACAACCTTCTGGAACGTACTAGAACAATCTAGCACGCCCTAGGACTCTCTACACAATACTAGACCCTTCTAGTATTTACAAGAACATCCTAGATACATTCTAGAACCTTCCACAACATTCTAGAGTATTCCACACTACTCTAGAATACTCCACAACATTCTAGAATACTCCACACTATTCTAGAATGATCCATACTCTTCTAGAATGCTCCACACTACTCTAGAATGTTCCACTCCATTCTAGAACCATCTAGAAAACTCGTGAAGTCTCTCGAAGCCTCTAGAACCTTCTAGCGCCTTCATGACTCTTCATGATACTTCCGGAATGTTCTAACTTCTTCTCGAGTCTTCTACACAAAACAAGGCCTACCTTCACCAAGGTTAGCCCAAAATCGTGCCACTAATCCTTTTGGTAAGGCGGGAGAAAGGCCACCCGTGACATTATGCAGTGGTTGAAATTGATATCAACAGAAACTGCGTCACAATTAAAAGAGTAACCTGATCTCTGTATCAATTATTCCAATAACCAGTACATTCAATAAGTGCATATTGACTACCATGTCAAATGCTCAACCTTAGATATAGAGGTGTGCAACATATCCTACTTAGGCAAACTCAGATTTTATATGCATACATGACACAATATGCTAAATAAAGACATGAATCATCCAAAAACCTTGCCCAAGATGAAGCGGCCTTAATAGCCTTCTGCAGCTCAGTCTCGAGATCACTCTATTTCTCATCTCCACCACCACCATTCACAGCGCTCTACTTACTCCTCTACCTCTCAAACTCACTCTCACTCTCCCCACCATGGTGTTGCATCATCCTCTTCCCAACAACCTCTCTCTCCTCACCTCGCCTTCTCGAAGTTAGACCCTGTTTTAACTTCATCCCCTCGCCACCTTCATATCCCTATTTTGCCTCTGCAAACACTCCATTTTCTTCCCTCAAACATACACACATCCCCTGAAACTCCTGCAAATTCCCTGCCTTCGCCTCCTCTAGTAATATCTTATTCACCAGCAACACCGGCATTGTCGACTCCAATGAGTAAGTGGTACCAATAGCAATACCGTTGACGATTTCGAGCCTAGGAACCTCATCTAGTGTAAGCGAATAACCTTACTGATAATTGCAAAATTACAAACTACCTAACTCAACATCAAATTTATACTAAATCTGGACTGCAAAATTGTTATTACGCCATGATACTTCAGTGTGTGATTGTGTGCCCCTCTGAATCATAACAGCCAAACCATACTTGTATTAATTATACATCGAGCATAAAGATTGTAATTGTTAGATGGGGAATAAAAAATTAAGAACAAGGAAAAACTCCATATAGGTTTACAAACAAATCGATTCTTTATTAATTTGAAATTAAGAAGTTCGTAAACTCATTATTACATCACACATTAATGCCGATTTTGGCATGAACTCAAAAACTTTAAAATCTAGATACAAACACTGAACACCACAAAGGTGCATGAACCCAAATCAACAAGAATCCTAGTCTTCGTAGAATCTCATGATCAGCAACAGTCAGGGCCAATTATATTAAACTTGCAATAGGGAACAACGACGGAGCCTCTTGAGATCAGCCCCCAAACAACCTTCCACGGCTTCGTCTCTTGGACGCTTCACATCAACGAGATCGAGGTGGACATCCAATGTTAGGGAGCAAGGAGACGAGAACAATTGATCGGAACAAGCAAGGGTGTTAGCAATGACATATCCGTGAGAAGACTTGTCGATACCCATGCTAAGAAGCAAACTCTCTATCTGCCTCCATGCCCTCACAAGTTCATCCGCTTGTTTTTCAACGTCTGTAGCGAATTTATTCTCCGCCCTCGCCTCAAGAGTCGTTGCTCTCTCAACTACCGTAACGCCTCCTCTTCGGCAATCATTGTAGTGGATTCTGACGGTGATCGCTTTGCTGCCTTGATGCTGTTGCAAGGATGGTGATATGTTTACATGGCAATTCATGCCTCTGCTCATCTTGTTGCGCTGCTGCTCGATCGTAGGGTTTGAGGTTTTTTTTGCGCTGAGATAGAGGATGTAAAGATTGGAAATTGCTTTGTGTTTGAGGTTTGATTTACGTCTAAGGTAGGGAGCCTAATAGCTATATATATAGCTGTAGGGTTCGTGCATGTATAGATAGAGTTTTGATGGAGGTATTTGGAAACTTTCCTAAAGAACAATCGTATTTGTCTTGGACTCTTGATTGTAGATATCTAACGCATCAACGGCTTAACGCGTACACCTTGTTAGTTAGGGAGCCAGTTAGGCTATTAGCAGTTGAAGTTTTGTTTGCCTTGATCACCAAGTTAAGGAAATCCATCTATAGATTAAAGTTATATACACAAATTATCTTTAAAATAAAAACCAATTTTTTTAATTTATAAACTAACTGTTACAAATTGAGTTAAATGGTTGTTTTTTTATCAACAATGTAAAAAAAAATTGTCGATACTTGAAAAATGAAATTCATCAAGGTTTAAATAGACAGTTTCATACAAGATATAAGACAATAATCAGTTACTTATAGTATAAGTCCACATAAGGAAATTGTGGCGATA
>CAAKMY010033426.1:0-14329 GCA_901111285.1 Corrigiola litoralis | reverse complement strand
TTGTTACATATTATAGTTTGACAATGACTATATAACAATATGACAAACGACATGAAAAACTTTATGGTATCATAAACATGAGGTATGATTAACAATTTACTACTTCCCCTCTTTTGTTTTTCATATATGATTTGCATGCCCATTCTTAGTCTTAATTCTTTAGTATTTTATGTGGTTTAATTTGGTAGCGAATGTCAATTTCTAGACACATATATCAATCAAGAATCAATAAGCATATGTATGTTCCTATTTCTCATTGTTTTCAAGATGTGAATTTTAAAATTGTTGATTTTATACAAGTTTGAGTGTTTATACAGTAACTACTATTGGTAATATATTTTTAAATTGATTTCTTTGTTTCGATGTTTTCACCAGCTCATAATTTGATGTTGAAGGTTGGTGTGCAATGGTTGTTGTTGGAAGTTTGATCAGGTACAATAATATTTTGTTCGGATATAAAAATTCAACTCTATATTTTAATATAAACCAATTTAAAGAGAATAATAATCCTACTATTATTGACTAACATTGCATTGCTTTTGTCGACATTATAGCGACAAAACCCTAGGCAAACGTTTTATTGGAAAAAATAAATTTGTTATGTCTTTGTTCGTGCATTGCACGAGATTAGAAACTAGTTGAGTATTATGTAATAAATTTTGTTTTTGTAAACGCATGATGTTTGTAACAACTTACCAATACTTACAATCTTCTAATGCGCATTGTCACTTCACGTGAAATAGTATCAATGATCGATTTGTGTATAATTGTGAGTTTGATTTTGCATGCCGTTTTGTAGGTCTCATTTTCTCATGCCATCTAGCAACTTACAAAGTACTACGTACTACACATAAAAGGTTTAATCTTAGGACCTCTCATTTTGCAATGGTCCGTGTCATTAGTCCAAATAGTATCATAGTTGAAGGTATTAGGTAGTATGTGAATTATACTTCAGGCCAATGTATACCAGGTCGTTCACTTCAATAACAGTTATTGATGAACAGTGTCAATAACACACCCCCAATTTGTCGTTTTGTCAACAATTTGAAAAACAGCAGAAGTGGATGATAGCTGTCTTCAACCCAATGTTAACCCCACCCCGTTGCACTGTTCTCTACTCCGTTACTCCCCTCTCTCCTCTCCCATCCATCTGCATGGCCATCCCCCCTATCATGCCAATGCCATATCATCCATTCCCACTCTCTCCTCATCCCCCATCCATCCATCCATTAGTAAAGGAGATTCTCTCTCTTCCTTCTATCCATTCCTCATATTTTCATACAACTTTTCCAATTCCAAATGCCCCAATATTTTCCGCGCCCTCATTTTCAACCCAAATTTAAATTCGAAACCCCCAAAAAACATGGCGCCCTATTTCATTAATCTTATTATACAACATTCAAAAATCCTAATTTTATCCCTTTTCTCCCCTTTTGTAATGGCATAGCAATCCCAAAAATTTAAAACCCTAATTTAGTGTAGCGACTATGAAAAGGCAATTGATAATGTACACCTACTTTTGATGAAACTGGCCTTCTTGTTGACCTGATAATTCGTCGTATGCAAGAGTCTGACTATGTTAGGTATGTGGAACCAAGTATTAAACCTCCTATTTTGGTAGTATGCGAATCTATTATAATGGGAATTATTTTTGTGTTGATCAATGCGTGATTTTATACTGATTTTACAAGTATGATTTGTTAAGGATTCAATTATAATGCTGCTCATTTTGTGGTGATGAATGGTATTGGGCTTGAATTTGTGTTGAAGGGCAGTGGGGTTGATTTGGTGATGAATGCCACTGGGGTTAGTGACGATGTTACTGATGTGAATGAAGCGGAATGTATCGGATTTTCGACCTCTAGGTTTGGAGTGTGCTTTACTAGGGTTTGGGTTCGATTGGAAGTACTTCATCTCAAAGAGGTGGGGTGGTGGTGGTGGTGGGAAAGGGAGATAGCGAGGTGGCATTTGTTCAATTTAGTCTTGATGACCTATCTAATGCGGTTGTCATTGGATTGACTTTGTCATGTAGTGTTCTTTTTCTCTTTTGTCGCACTAAAGCTGGAAGAGTCACTCACTCGCTTGTTTTATGGGACTCGAAGAATCAATAATTTTAGTTTTTGGATTGTAGTAATACTAAGTCTAGTGGGTGGTGTAGCTCTTTACTTCCTTTTTTTTTGTGAAGTAGTGTGATATTTGAGTTTTTTCCAATCTCACGTCTACTCCAAAATAATCCCTTTGCTCGGTTTTAGGGCCGGGGTAGCTCACAGTCAATGAATTTATTTTTCCCCTTACTGTGGTATGGTTAAGAGCCTTGCTAGAGGCTTTTGGTTTTTTTGGTTGAGCAAATTGTTGCATATTAGCTAATGGGTTTTCCTTTGTCACATACTTCTGGGGTGATCTGTCTCCACAAGCACAACAGGATTTATTGAGGATTGACAAGCAGACTTTATTTGAGCAAGCTCGGAAAAATATGGACTGCTCGAGATGCAATGGATTGCTTCTTGAAGGTTTTATGCAGATTGTTATGTATGGGAAGTCATTACAGCATGAAGGAGGAGGTGGGCAGCTACCTTGCCATCGACTTGGGATCTCGAAAGATCAAATGAATGGTAGACTGTGCACTACAGCAGTATGCCAAGATGAAACTCAAGATCCTTCTGTCCACCCTTGGGGAGGTCTAACGACTACTAGAGATGGGGCCCTTACGCTTTTAGATTGCTATCTATATTCAAAATCTCTCAAAGGACTCCAAAATGTTAGTGCAAATTCGTTTGCTTTATCCTTTTGTGGCCCTATTGGCTTACTCTCATTGATTTTCTTCCATATTTCTTAGGCGCTTACTCCTGAATGTGATCAGGTTTTTGATAGTGCACGTGCCAGGGAGCGAGAATATGAATTGCTATAACATGATGCTTGTGGGAGAGGTGGTCAGGGTTAATAGCAAGTTATGGGAGAGGACATGGGACTAGATAAACATTTCTTAATTAATAAGAAAGATGTGTGCAACTGCCCCTCTTTGCAAAAGGCAAAATGAGAATAAGATAAAAGGGCAAAGAAAGCAAAATTTCATGCAGACGGTGAACAGAACTATTCCTCATCATCCTCACCAAGTAAGTTTTTCCCAATTTCGCTTTTTTCCTTATTTTTGTAAAATAAACTTAATTATGTGATATGAATATGGGTATCTAGTATATCATATTTTAAATTAATTCTCCTCTAATCTGTTTGTAATTTTTATTAAAATTTCTTAGTTTTGATTCGCTTTTGTTTGTGGATGTCATCTGATTCTTTTTGTAGGATAATTGATCATCATGGGTGTGTTTGATTATTGTTGTACCTTAAATTATATTGTATAAAAATTAGATCAAACTAGATTATAAAGTTGATATGCCAAATGGAAGGGCTGGAAAGTTGAGATTATGTGAATACGTACTGAGTCGGTAAGGCAAGTTTCATTAGAGCCGTGCAAGTTTCATAAGAGCAAGTTGGTTCTTTATATTTTAGCTTATGTCATTTACAAATCATGTTATATGTATGATAGTTTAGCTACATTGTTTTTAGCTTGTGTCATGTGCAAGAGATTATCAGACTAGAACCTATCCGATAGCAATTGTGTATCACACTCGGCTATAAGTATCTGACATGGTATGTGTTTCGGTGTTGTACTTGGCTATTTTAGTTGATCTTTTTTTTGGTTAAAAAGAAGGTTTGTAACAATGTCAGAGTGTCAAAGTCTCCGCTGTCGAAGAATATGGCTTGTCATTTGCATGGAACTTAGGGGTCCCGACCCGCAATTGAGGGCCCCAAATTTAGAGTAGCCTACTTGTAATTAGAAAAAAAAAATTAAAAAACATGTAGGATGTAGTTGGCTGAACTTTGAATCAGTTTAGTATAAAATATTATTTTAAACGTGTCCTATATTTAGCTTAGGGCCAGCGATTGACATTTCGTATAGGGCCTCTCACATCTATGGGTCGGCACTGTGAAAAAGAATGCATAGTAGAAGCAACATAGGTAGTAACTAGAATTCTAATCATCTACTAAAAAGCAAATTTACTATGTGTATCTGACTTGTATAATCTGTGACTATAAGTTCCATAAAGTCTCCTTGAGTCCAGTGTTCCCTATCTCCTATTACAGAGCTAAGAGTTACATTCTTATTGACAGTAACCATGCAATCTGATGCTCATTCCTTGAACATCAATGAAAGTCTCAATTTATACAATCGCATCCATTGGCATTCAGCCCTTTTGCAACCAAGTAATTAAGGACTCTGGTTCACACGTACTCTTGTCTTTCTAGTTTTTAGAAAGCTATTGGCTTCCTTCTTAAATAGTTGGTTGTATACCTATTTGTGCAAGAGAATCGTAACATAATGGTACGGAGTATGTAGTTGGCGAGGAAAAAATGCCACAAGCAGCAGGTAGCTAAAAAAGGCTACTGGGCTATATAAAAAATAAATTCTTGCCACATTATAGCTTGTGGCTAGTGATAGTGTTGGCCACTGGTAAAATTTGTTGGCCGTAGGTGAATTTATGGCTAGAATATTTTTTTAGCCATGAGTGGACCTGTGGCTCAAGTGAAGAAATTAGCCACGATTTCATTCTTCTTGTACCGGACTTTTGCCGCGAGTGTTAGAAAGTCGAATTCTCGTGGCTGACTATCATAGCCAAAGAAATTTTCAACTTGTGCCACGAATTTAAACGTAGCACAAATACTGATTTGTTGTAGTGTCTCAGTACTTGGCTTGCCTACGACTTTAGTGTTGCTTTTTTTTGGTCAGTTTTGTTTGAATTCTTGTGTGACTGATTTCATTGGTGTAATATCAGGCTGTGTTCTCCTTTTCTATTGCCTTTGAGGTGACACTATATGAACTTAGACGGATGGTGGATACAAAACCTGGCAATATACCATGTCTTGGATTCTAAAGTTTGTTTGTGCATTTCTAGTGACTGCTCCTATGTTTTGTATATGATACAAGTATGATTTCATTGATTGATGTCTACTAATCTTGTTGAGTGTACTTGATGTACTAGCAGCAGTAGTAGCTTCAGTGCCAGCTCAACAAATGAACCAAGCAACTCCAACTCAGCTCCTCCACTTAAGCTTCAGTTGAAGCTAGTAGTAATTTAGTTAGGAGATATTCCATGTCAGCATGGTTATTAGATACATTGAATCTGATAGTTAGATTGTAGCTTGTAATAGAAGCCAGTTGGTTAGATATAATTACTATAAATATGAATCTATAGCTAATGAGACAGTTTCTATCAGTGAGTTGTAAATTGCAGAACACTTAATAAAATTCTTCTCAGAAATCATGTTGGATTTCAAGATAATTTTCAGATCTCGTAATAGTTTTCTCGTGAGTCACAAAGAGACACATGACCTTATGTGCAATTGATAGTCTAAAAATAACTTATATTTGTATAGTGAAATTTTTATTTTTAAGCAATTTTTGATAGATATACCATTATGTGCTGCATATACCGTCATTGATTGCTCTAAATCTATGTCGTCATATTTCAAACAACCATTTTTTGGAAAATTTGCTTATAATATTCCCAAGTTTGCATGGTCTTCCAAAATTATTCCCGGGTTTGGATTATTCCTTAATATTCCCAAGTTTGCTTCATTTTTTCAATTTTTGTTCCCATTTACGTGTTAACCTATTGATTTTGATTTAGCCGGTTACTCATTCATACTACCCTCTACTACCCTCTTCTCCCACCACACCACCTTCTTCATTCCTACTTCAACGCAAGAACACTTACAACAATGTCCCAAAGCAAAAAAATCAGAGGAAATTGACTCTTCGACATTCTTTCATACATACCACATCTTCACCTACCCTTTCTTTTTTTAATTTCTCCATTCATCACGAAACGAAATCTCTTCAAATGATTCCCCCATTTTATTTCACAAATATATAAATCAATAAATAAAGTGTCTCCCTTTTCTTCATTAAGCCACAAACGGTGGAAGTATCGTTCCTCCATTGCCCAGAAGAAGACCACAACTTACTCTTCCTCGAAGAAATCCCAATCATCGATGATTCCTTTCCTTTCTAGGCCCATCACCCTGATCAGATCCCCATCCCCGGACCCACACCAGACCGCAAGAACTATGTTGATCTCGCCATGGACCTTTTTCACCAACGCGTTGAGAAATCTGATTTGATGAGCACCGATGATATCGTGTCAGAAACCATATATGGGCCCACTTTTGTCCTTGTTGAGGGAATCATGATCTTGTTGGTATTAGAATGGGTAAGAACTTACCCAAAACTGGCGTAAATTGTTATATAGCTGTTTGATGAGTACTTGCAAACTTGCAGTTGTTGTCTTGTTGCTTGCTGAGGGACAGTTGTGGGAGTATCGCAAGGAGGAGGGTGGATGGGTGTGGGCGTTTGGTTGGGGTTGGGTTGAGGTGGGGTTAGACTGTAAAGGGAGTTTTGAGAAGATGAAGAGAGTTGTTTTTGTTTGGGGGGAAATACTTCGTAACAAACAGGGTTGACTAAAGATTTTTTTTTTTAAGGAAAAAAAAAACTACTACCACGTCAGACGTTATGACCGGCTAAATCGAAACCAGCAGGTAAACAAGTAAACGGGAACAAAAATTGAAAAAATGAGGCAAATTTTGGAATATTAAGGAATAATCCGAACCCGGGAATAATTTTGGAAGACCATGCAAACTTGGGAATATTCTGAGCAAATTTTCCTTTATTTTATACACCCTATCTTATAAATACCAAATCCTCCAAAAGTATACAGCACACCAGTCATATTTTTTCTCCAAAATTCTATCTCTAAAAAAAACATAATCTCAAGTAAAAGACTCAGATTATAAATTGAATTTGTAACTTTACCAATTTACTTCATGTCAAAACTTTCTCAAATACACAAAATTTTCACGCACTTAAAAAGCTTTAAATCTCTTAAACTCACAAAATCTCGAAAATATATCTAAAAACTTGTGCTATATATCATACACTTCTATATTTGTTATCAAATGTTTAATCACAAATGGAAAATGAAAATGCTATTCCTATCCCAAATACCGCTCATTTTCAGAATTTTGCACATTCTAGAATCCGACACATTCGATAATCGAGTGAGCTCACGACACATTCAGAATTTTATATATTTTTCTAATAATCGAGTGCGCAGTCGATTTTGAGTAGGCTCGTGAGCAACTCGAGTCAAACTAGAGAAGAGTTCTCTTATCAAAGGAAGAGAAACTCTTGGTTTCTAATCAATGTGGGACACAATGTTAAGAGAAGCCTTAATTAAAACATTCTCCCAACAAGAATCGAGCAAATAATTTGACCATTTATAACTAAAAAGTTACAAATGAGTAAATTAGATACTTAGAAGGGTTATATTCGTATTTAGTAGCACTTTCATAAAAGTATATTTTTATTTTTTTAAAATGTATATTTTCAGTTATTAATGGTCGAAATGACCACACATTTAAATCTCGTACACCCGCACGATATCAGAAATCAATAGACAATATTGACGATCTATCATTAGAAACCTCCTAAGATAATTTTGTATGGCGGCAACAATAACTTGACATATGGAGCGTCAATACATCTTCTTGACAATTTAAAAACCATAGAGAGGTAGAGATTGGGGAGACAATACACATGAAGCGCCTCTACATCTACTACAAGAAGATAAGCTTTGCAGATGAAATAAGTAGAGATTCAACAACCATAGAGAGGTAGAGGATTGGGGAGACAATTTAACAATGAATGATAAAAGGGTATGGCTCGTCCTTTACATTCCTAATTTCATTTTTCTAATTTCATATTTTGGGTGAAAATTTTTCATTTTGCGCCTCACTGAATTAGAGTAGCGTGAATTTTGAAATTGTTTAACGCCCTTCTAGATTGTCTTCCTTAACAGGCTCATGCAATGCACAAGGGTTTAAAATGAGTTATACAACATCGAAATAAAACCAACTAAATTCCAATCCTATTTAATCAAGTTCAATGTTATTTTTAAAATGAATTGTATTACTTTATTGACATGAATTATACTATTTTGAAGTAAGACCGATCAACTTGTATTCTAATTAATAGACACACTACTTTATTGAGATGAACTATACTATTTCGAAGCAAAATCGATCAGACTTCTATTCTAATAAAAAGACACACCATATAATTGAGATGAATTATACTACTTCGAAGTAAAATCGATCAAACTTATATTTTAATTAATGGACGCACTACCTTAATACCCTCTAGAAGAACAAAATTGCAAAGAAAGTGATATATAAACTATCAATGAGTACGAATATACAATCAAAAGAGCTCCAAATACTATCAAGAAGCATAATGGTTATATTGAGGTGGATGGATGGTGGACACAAGGTGGTTGTAGTCGGCAAGTCACCATAGATAGTGAATGGGGAAGTATTGAAGGAAGGTGGGATGGTGGATGATAGGTAGAGCACATGGTGTGAGTGGGTTAATTGTTGTAATGTGAAAGAAGTTGTGAGGATGTAGTGGTAGAGGAGTGAGTCATGCTAGGATGGTAGTTTGTAGGTGATGCAGTGGTAGTGTTTGATTTAGTTGTTGTAGTTGGGGTGGAGAACCGAGTAAATAACATGTGATATAATACAAAAAATTCTCACAAAACAACCAGCAACCATAAACCATGTACAAAGTAATGCAAATGAACAAAAATTTATATTAGGCTGAAGATCACATTGGTATCACCTTGTGATGGTATTAATGTCCAAAATTTCTAACAAATTGACGAGTAAGATAGCATGGATGTCAACTTCTAAGCATCAACCCCCCCCCCCCAAAAAAAAAAAGGAAAATTTGAAAAAAAACATATCAAAACAAAAAGGAAATTTATTTGGTAGCCTAGAGATTAAATTAGACTACTATACATAGCTACACATAATATGCAAAAGGTCTTATATCACTACATCATCGTCTAGAGTGGTTTGTTGCAATATTCAAGGACTTCAGGTAAACTGGTAATCACCAATCTCTTGGCGATTGTAACTGCAGCACAAGCATTCACAAACAACAAGGGTCCCTTAACCGCTTTTCATCATGTAAGAAACAAAGCATATACATGTAGATATTGAGAAATGGAAAATTATCATGTATGATTCAGATCACTTGGTGTTCAGCGAGCATGAAGACTTCAGCCAAAAAATAAAGTAAAAAGGAATTCTACAAGACTGCCAAGCAAAGCCTACTGTTGGTAGCTGTAAGTGTAATTCCTGAAAATTGATTTATAGATAAACAAGAAGAATCGAAAACTAAAAATAGAAGCAGAGGAACTATGAGCGGTATCAAGAAGGCTTGACGAGGGATATAATGCTTATATTAGGTGGAAATGTATCTTCGGTAAACACTTCTCCTGACATTATATTGTGAAAAGGGAAAATAATAGAAAAATGAAAAGGTAGAACGCTTTAGATTATATACAGCCCCCATGTCCTGTGATTGGTCTGCAAGTGCTTGCTGAATGCTGAAGTTGACAAATACTTGTAGCATAATAGAAGCTTAGCTCAAAATTCCCTTGGCCTGGAGTACTGTCTCGACAATTCTGGTTTTGCAGACATCAACATCTTGAGAATCATAGAATTTTGCTCATGATTGGCCGTGCTTTACACATGGTCTCGAGGGGCACTACTTTCGGCATGTTGAGCCCAGTTCCTTCCATCATGTCAATCTCCTTGTCACTAATCCTTTTCCACTCAAAACACTGTATCAGCGATCCCAAAGCCAAACTCACCATTCGATTACCCAATGTGGCACCTGGGCAACCTCTCCTTCCCAACCCAAATGGCAGTAACTTATATTGATCAGGGTCTGTAGTTTGAAATCGATCGGGCTTAAATTCTATAGGCTCATCCCACACAGTTGGTCCCTCTGGATAGCCCAAGCATTGACCAGTAACATAGTACCACATGGTATATTGAATCCAGCAAGCTGACATTCCTGGGACGACTTATGTGGTAGCAGAAGGGGAACAAGAGGGAACATCCGTAGTGCCTCAGAGATAATTTGTTGAAGGTATGGTAGTCTAGGAAGATCCACCTCATCAACCAAAAGGTCGCCTCCTACTTGAACGCCTATCTCGGATTTGGCCTTGTCCAACGCATTAGGATTGTTGAGCAGCAGTGACATAGCCCACTCTATTGTAACTGAAGAAGTATCTGTCCCAGCAACTAGCAAAACCTGTTCAGAAGAAAGTGAAGATGTTTTAATTTCATGATTTTCCAGTCAAGACCAAGTTTTGATTAAATTATCTTTTGGAGTTGTCACTATTAACTGGTAACTTAATAGGAAGATTGCGGGTAGGAGGAAGAAATAGAAGACTAGCCCAGGTCTAAAATTCCTCAAAATGCACTCAAAACAGGCTCTATGAGAATTCACGATTTGGTTATTTGATAAAAATCCAAATTCTTGATCTCCAAACATGAGAATAACACTGACTTCACAACTACACCAATAAAGGATTTGTCAATGTATGTGCCAAGGGCACCATCCTAAGCACTATGACAGCTTAGCAGTTAGTGCTGAAACACTGTCAGACTATTGACACTAGTATTTTTAGAGCATCTCTATTGACTACTCAAACATTCCTTTCAAAGCATTGAAATTGCATAAAAGACCTCTAAAATGTTGTTTTTCCGAAGATTGTCACTCCAGATGTTCAATGCTGTTGGGACTCGTATAGATGACACAATGATTGCACATATTTTCTGGCAACAGTCAGTTAAGAAATTGCATTGCCATTAAGAAAATGAAATTGACATCAAACATTTGGCTACTTCCCATCGCCATAAGGGCTGTATATGAAGAGGCAGAAAGAAACTCACCAATATAAGCCCTTTAATAGTCTCATTAGTGTAATACTCTGGCTCTGATTCTTGCAAAGACAGCAGACGGCCTATCATAGTTTCTTCATCTTCTGTGCTCGAAAGGCCTATCATAGCAGATGGATTGGTTCTTTGAGGAGGTGTAGATGGCCTATGAATGATAGAGCTGGTGGGCTTGGAGGAAGTTTCAGAGAGCTCCTCTTCTTTTGCACCAGTACTTTAAAGGCCAAGATCAAAAGCAAGGCAAAAAAAGAGGGGAGCAAGTATAGCCATATTTCTTCCATTGTTGTTGCTCTCCAATTGAAGGTATCTATATCAGATCATTATCATGAGATGTATTAACTTCTCTGCTTCATTCTAATTTCTAACAAAGAATCTCCCTACTAATCTTCCTACCCAACAAAGTCAAAAGCCACCAGATATATTAAAAGCAAAGAGCATAAAGTCATACTAATTTTTCTTGTTAAAATAAGAAGCACTTGCATACTTCTACCGCTTTTATGCAACCACCACGACGTACAGTCACCCGTAGAACCTGCAAAACATACGGGGTATATTCATACAAGTCGACTGATTGATTTACATGCTCAGTTTATCAAAAAGAACTCATATGAAGCAGTGTGAAAATAATCTATAGAATGTAGGAATCAGGATCCTTTTTGATAATAGGACCAATATTATGTAAAACATCCAATCTTTTTATTAGGAGACGGTATGTACATGTACATGTACGACAGTACGAGTAAAAAAATAACAAGTGCTGGTAAATTTGCTATGTAAAACACTTACGTATTGCTCTATCAGGTAGCTCGGATTATCAAGTGTTCCAAGACAGTAGTAGACTAGTAGCCACCACTAACATGATAAGAGCAAACGACTTGGGTCATCAGGAGTAACTTTGAGGCGTCCTAATAATGTCCTATATGCAACTATTTGAGGTCCACACATGCAGTCTGCTTAGGAATAGACAAATGATAACACTCTTTCCCTACCTAAGACAAAGCAATCAATATAATTTAAGTATGCTTATCAGAACTGTCAGCTGATAGCAAACCAGCCGATAATCCTTCTTAATACTAAAATATTCCGTTAAAAGAAAAGATTAAACTCTGAAGAAAAGCTCGTGATACCCCGATTTGAAGCATCTGAAAGTCATTCAATCAAATAGCTCGCGATACCCCGTTACAAAGAGCTCATGAACATCTGAAAGTCATTCAATCAAATACTGCAAATATTCCAATTCTAAGGTTAATCAAACATACCATTACAAGCATTAGGAAGATTTGAATCAACATCCATGCCATTACTATCACTGTCTGAGGCATTTGCATCATTTTTAGTCCCAGAGCTAGAGCCTTGTAATAACTGATCCCTATCCCACATCTACAAGGTAATGAAGTACATGACTCAAAAGAAAGATGCATACAATAAACATCACCCTAGATTTAAGTATATACAAATTTTACACTACTTAAGTTCTGAGGAGTCAAGCCAAAGTGAAGGTCAACAACAAACTGAATACACCAGGCCGACCAAACTAGGTTTCACGTGCAACAGATAGCTCTCTTTTTGTGTCCACAACATAAATCAGTTTATCCTAACAGTCCTACTATTAAATTAGTTGTTTCATAGAAGCTCACAACAGCAGCAGCAACAACTACCATGAAGAAACAGCCACACTATTACCATTAATTTTTAATAGCAGTAAACAACATAAACCATACATATCATACTCAGAATTTCATAGGCAAAATAAACGATAATGACCACTACATTTCAATAAACTGCGGTAAACCATAAGTCAGCAAAAGGTTCATCACAGTTGAGGATAAGTAAGAATGTACCTTTAAAGGCTGTGCATAAGTGATAGCGAGAAGACGGAAAGTTAGAGCTGGTGAGGTTCGACTATGCAAAGGACTCATTCATTGATAGTGCACAACCCAGCGCAAGACGAAACCTGTCATGGGCATTATCATCTCATTAAAACATAAATATCAAAAGACGAAGTAAACAAAAGTATAGCACAATATTCACTTCTCTTTACAATGCCAGATACAGGTACATATAAACCCACATTCAACAAAACAGTATACCACAAAATTTATTCTTTATATTACCCAGTTATGGAACTCATTCAGCTAATTTTAGAGGATACCATTCATATTAACACATATTGAGCATTGATTGTGAACAACAAAAAAATAAAGGCTCACATACCTCTCATTATAAATTGCATATTAATATTCACCTACAAAAAATTAGGGTTTTAGGAATGGGAAAGAATTGAGAAAGACTTTTTAATTTGGGATATTAGAAATAATGAAATTGGGCGCCATATATTTTTGGGGGATTCGAATTTTTGATGAAAATTTAAAATTGGACTGAAAATGTGAGCGCGCAAAATATGGAAGAGAGAGAGAAAGAATCAGGTTATATGAGGTATGTATGGATGAGAGTGAGGAGAGAAGGGGTATGGGATGATGGTTTGGGATGATGGTTGGATGGTCATGGAGATGGATGGCAGAGGAGAGAGAGGCGTAACGGGGATAGCTGTGGAGGGAGTGAGGAATGGGGTGGGGTTAACGTTGGGTTGAAGACAGCTATCATCCACTACTCCTGTTTTTCAAATTGTTGGCAAAACGACAAAATAGAGGTGTGTTATTGACACTGTTCACCAATAACTGTTATTGAAGTGAACGACCTGGTTTAGTACCCACATTGACAAAGTTGCGACCTTGGGCCCTTTGCTTTGAGCTGTAGTCCTGGCTAGTTGAGGGCGTGACTCTTGCCACATGATTGGTTGTGATCGGTACGTTACACTAACAATAATTCAAAATGAGTGTACCAAAAAATAAAAGAACTGTTGTCAAAAAAAAAAAAAAAAATAAAAGAACAATAATGTTAGGAGGGAAATCATTTTCAAATAAATATTACAATTTATTGCTCAATCAATGGTCTTTGTAGATTCTGGTAAATTATATCATACACCCATGGTATGATGTATATCATGCACTAAGATATAGATGAATATGTGTTCATACAATTGGTGTATAAATATACTTTAGTTGGTGAATATATACACCGTTGTTAGTGAATATGTAATTTATAATATTTGATAATTTTGTACCAAAAAATAATACTTGATGAATATGTTGTGTATGCTTGGTCAATATGAACCATAAAGTGCGTGGAGCTGGCCCGTCCTGTTACAAATCAAGGCCCTATGCCGCGATCTAAGATGAGGCCCCTAAAGAGAAGGGAAGGGATGAGAACCTGCTCAATCTTTTCTTAAATCTATGTATATATATAAAGGACAATGTTTTCGGAGCTCCACATCGAATCCAGTATTTGGAGGAGTCTAATATGTAGTAGATTATTTGGAGGAGTCTAATATGTAATAGATATATATTATAGTTAAATTAGATATATACTCTATTATCATATTATAGAAGATAAATATTAGGACTAA